>PVKS010017444.1:18569-42125 GCA_004027875.1 Aplodontia rufa
CAAATAAAGTTGATTCTCTCTCTTTCTCACTCTCCCTTAAAAAAAAAAAAAAAAGAATTATTCAAGTCATTGCTATTTAAATTAGAGCTTTTAAGTATTTTTTTTTAGGTTAAAATAAATAGAAAGCCAATTTTATTTATTTTTATTAAAAATTATTTTTTAAGAGAGGGACAGTGAGAGAGAATCAATTTATTTAGTTTTTCATTTGGCTTTCTTTGCTCTGACACTTTGTTGTGTACCTGGTGCTGGGGTTTGAACTCGCATCCTCGTGCATGCCAGGCAAATGCCATAACCACTGAGCCACCACTCCAGCCTACATTTTTTTTTTTTTTTAAAGAGAGAGATGGAAAGAAAGAGAAAATCACTTTTATTTTATTTTTTCATCTGGCCTTTGTTTCTCCGTCCTCGTGCATGCCAGGCAAATGCCATAACCACTGAGCCACCACTCCAGCCTACATTTTTTTTTTTTTTTAGAGAGATGGAAAGAAAGAGAAAATAGAAAATCACTTTTATTTTTTCATCTGGTCTTTGTTTCTCCAACACTTAGTTGTGTATGTGGTGCTGGGGTTTGAACGTGGATCCTCGCACGTGCCAGGGGAGCACTCCAACCATTGAGCCACCACTCTAACCCTAGAAACCCAATTTTAATAGTCATTAAAAATGTCAACCACAGGGCACAGTGGTGCACACCTCTAACCCCAATAGCTCAGGAGGCTGAGGCAGGGGGAATCACAAATTCAAAGCCAGTACCAACAACTTACCAAGGCCCTGTCTCATAATACTCCAGCACCACATACACAAGAGAATATGAAGAAACAAAGGTCATGTTAAAAAACTAAAATTGGGGGCTGGAGCGGTGGCTCAGCAGTTACAGCGCTTGCCTGGCATGAGCGAGTACCGAGTTCAAACCCCTGCACCACAGACACAATTTAGTCTTGGAGCAGCAAAATCCACATGAAAAACTACATAAAAATTGTTTCTCTCTCTCTCACTGTCCCTCTTTAATAAATAAATTTGATTTTTGATCTCTCTCCCTCTTTAAAAAAAATTTAAATAGTGCTGGAGCAGTGGCTCAGTAGTTATGGTGCTTGCCTGGCATGCAGGAGTATGCGAGTTCAGACCTCAGCACCGTGTATACAACCAAGTCTCGGAGCAATGAAAGCCACAGGAAAAACTAAATAAAAATTGATTCTGTCTTTCTCTCTCTCTCTCACTGTCCCTCTCTCTTAAAAAAAATTAGAACCAATATTTTTAAAAAATTAAAATAAAAAAAGCTAGGGCTGTGACTTAATAGTGAAGCACCTCTGGGTTCAATCTCTGGTACAAAACAAAACAAAACACCCAACCAACTAGAGCAACCATAAGTAGTTGAAAATCCCAGAAGGGGAATATGGTTTGAAAAACGAGCAATATGTTAACCACAAAAAACATGAAAAAGAAATTGGAACCTGTCTCCTAGATGCTCAAAAGTTTAAACTTGTTAGCACTTGGAAGAAAGGCATCTATCACTGTTTCAAATTTACAAAATCTATTGTAAAGGAATTTAAGTCAGGTCATCTTTGACAGCTGTGAATTATTCAAACTTTTTCACCTCTTCCCAGAGACAGAGAAGGTCTCTCCTTCAGAACGTAAAGAAAAAAGAAAAGAGCATACACAAACCCACAATATACTGACATCAAAATAGTCCCTTGTTTAAAGACCACCCTAAACCAGATCTGCTAGCACACACCTATAATCCCAGTGACTCAGGAAACTGAGGCAAGATGATCACAAATTCCAGACCAGTCTCATTAACTTTATGAGTAAAAACTAAAAATGGCTGAAGATACAGCTCAGTGGTAAAGCACCCGAGTTCAATTCCCAGTAACAATAAAAATTAAATACAAAGGGCTGGGGATTTGGCTCGGTGGTAGGGTACCCTCAAGGTTCAATCTCCAGTACTACAAATGAACAAATGTGGGCTGGAGCTGTGGCTTGGTGGTTACAGCATTTGCCTGGCATTTGTGAGGATCAGGGTTCAAATCCCAGCACCATGTTCACAATGAAGTGTTGGAACAACAAAAGCCACATGAAAAACTAAAATTGATTCTCACGGTCCCTCTCTTAAAAAAAAAAAAAAAAAAGAAAAGAAAAAACTAATGTGCCTGACACATAGTATGCACCATTCATATATACATATCATGATATTAATAATAGATAATAGTAATTATTACTTATCCCACTGATTCCAGCTATAAACTATTTAAGTTGGGGACCTCTTTGAGTGGGGGAAGATTATAATATTTTAAACACAACTCCAAGAGTCAAGAATCCCAGATTTAACTCTGCCAAAGATGACTCAAAAGCAACTTGGTTTAGTGAAGTGTCACAGATTCTTGGTCTAATTAGCCTATGGATCTTTTCTCAAAATTTATTCATTGGTCCCAGGGGCACTTAATGACTGAGCCAGCCACAACGCCCCCACCCACCTTTTTTTTTAATTCCAGAGACAGTCTAAGTTGCCTCACTAAATTGCTTAGCATCTTATTAATCTGCTGAAGCTGAATTTAAACTTGAAATCCTCTTACCTCAGCTTCCCAGGGATTGAAACCAGGGGTGCTTAACCATTGAGCCACATCCCCAGCCCTTTTTTACTTTTTATTTTGAGACATGGTCTCACTAAATTGCTGAGGCTGTCTTTGATCTTGTGATCCTCCTACCTCAGCCTCCCAAGCTGCTAGATTACAGGCATGCTTCACCATGCCTAGCTCTCAGAATCTTTTTAAATACTGTGTGAAATACACAGTATTACAAAGTAAACCAATTATTTTGAAATGTAGTCATCAAAATATTTTTAAATGCCTAATAATGTAGTGAATGTGCTTTAAGTAAAATTTCTAAACATAACAAAGAGTAACGAACATAAGCAATATTTCAAGGTATTTGCAAAATCTTTAATATGAAAATATATTATTTTACTTGCTGACAAAGTTGCAGACCCCATTACCTCCACTGAACTTTAGAATTTTTTTATTCTTTTCCATCTAGATTCCAGTTAAAAGCTGAAGAAAATAATCAGACAAGGTTTTCTCCCTCAACCAAGCTAAGGTACTTCTCTAGTTTTATCCAGGAACCAAAATGAAGAATCCTGGCCTTAAAGCAAGGTACAAAAAAGTTAAGTTTTGGAGCCAGAAATCTGTATTCTAGAAGTCAGACTTCAGACTTTAGTCCCCACATTATTTACACCTGAATGACTTTAGACAGCTAACCTCTGAGCTTTGTTTCCCCTCATTGAGAATTCCAGTATCATGAGGTTTTAAGAATCAAGTATCAGTCAAGAAAATGTCAAATGATCAAAGCATTATTTTTGACTGATTTTAGCACTAGATATTTTCAGCACCAAATACATATAATGATATTGTTGATCTTCAATAAAACTCATTATGAGAAAAATAAAAGAATGACATACTAATGCACAAAGAAATGGTTAACAGGGATGTTAACTTTACATGTTTTGATATAAAGGTAGAGTTTGACAAAACTGGGGAGTAAGGCCTGATGTGACATCAGAATTACTTGGATCTAAATCCCTGTTCTACTGCTTTAAGTAAACTTAAACTCTCTGCCTCAGTTTCTTTGTAAAACACTGCAATGTTGATTGAGAGAAAAGGGATCTAGCTTAAACCTCAGTAAATATGCCTATTACTTAAGTTTACATTTTAATAAAGCCAAAGTAATCAATCTAAAACTCAAAAGCTCATTTTGGAATTCACGTTGACATAAATTGAACTTCACAATCTTTTGCCTAACAAAACACAAATACACTTAAAAACTATGCAGTATTTGCTTGGCATAACGTTACTGAACAAAATAGAACTGCTTAAAATCAAATCGGATTTCTTATTCTGAAGAAAAACAATATGGATTTAAAAAGCACGAACAGAATAAATGAGTTCAGCAATTTTAAACCTTTTGGTGATTTGCTTGGACTATTCCAACGAATGTTTATTATTAATACTGGATATACTCTAAGGCAAGAGATTTAAACCTAATTTAAAGACCTCTGGGCTGCGGGTGTAGCTCAGTAGTTGAGCACTACTTGCCTAGCATGCGAGAAACCTTGGGTTAATTCACATCACCACAAAACAACGAAAATCTCTAATTTATCAGCTATACAACATCAGATTAGAGAAGAAGAGTAAAATCACTTATTTACTTTATGCAGGACTATTACGGAGTAAAATTTCCCCTCCATCCCCCACCCACAAACACCTCCATGGGCTGGTCCCACCTCCCAAGTCCATTATACAACCTGTAAATTCTTTCCCTCATTGAAAGGATTCTTTTTACCGGTATAATTAACAAATGCCAAATTGCGAAGCTGCAGCTTTGCTGTTTTGACGTTTTCACAATGTAAGAACAATATGATCTGGAATCTACTCAAAGCATTAGGCAGGCAGTCAGCTGATGCTCACTGCACACAACAGGGCAGAAATGACAGAAATTAAACTTCGCATTTGTGGAAGGCAGATGCTACTACTTTGGAACCTAAAATAAGTCAAGAGAAGACGTTCCAGTTAAAGTAATAAAAGTATTTCCATTGCTCAAATAACAATGCCAAAAAGAAAAAAGAAAATGCCCGGTTTTTCCAGGACTACGTTTCTCTCATTCTTAGAATTTTCCTTTTAAAGAGGTTTTGTCAGTTCATACAACCAACCCGCATCATGCAGCTGCTGCCTGAGTAACTTTTACAAAAGGTCAAAGCGGTGCCTTTCAAGGCTTCCAAACCCTATTGGCTTCCCCTCGCTTCACAGTAACTCGTTTTCACCCACAGAACGTTCCAGAGATCTAGGGACAGGGACAGAATAAAATTCGGTGGTTTCAAAAAAGCTTTTAATTTTCATTTCAAGATTCTTAAAAAACAACAACAACTAAGCCACATTTCACCTTCTCCCTCCGCGGTCCCACATGTTGCTCGCTACGCTCCCAGAGAGCCCCGCGAGGCCTCGCCTCACCCCCCAGAACGCGCCCACCTGACTGCCCTTTTCTCCCGCAGACTCCACCCCACCCCGCCCGGCCGCCTCCTTCAGGAGGTCCATATGGGACACTTTCGCCTTCCTCCGATCCTCAGGCCGGGACGAGCCCTCGGTACTTTACCTCTCAGCGCCCCCCGGCACGGGCCTCACCCCCACAGCTTCCCAAAGTGCTGGGAGCGCGCAGAGCGGAGCTGCAGGCCTGCACGGCCCAGGTGCTGTGTCAGCCTATCTGCCGGTTCCGCGGCGTGTACGGCCTGGAAAGTCACATGGCGGTGGAACCGGCCGGCGCCTCTACACTCCAGCTCTCCTCAGAGCAGAAACTACCAAATCTACTCACCTCCACGAAGAGCAACATGTCTTCCTCCGCTCGGACCAATCGTTCCCGCCGCGGCGACTCCAACTGGCTCACAGGCCCGAGCCCCAATCGCTAGGATAAGGACACTCGCCTGGCCCCTCCACCCGGCAGTAGACCCGGCTCCTCCCCCCGCCGTCAGCCGCGGCGGCCCGACCCGCCTAGTCCCGCCTTCCTTGAAACGGCAACTCTTTCCGGTGGGAGAGAAAAATTGCTTCCGGGGGAAGAGGAAGCCCTCGGCGTGTTCAACTTTGTAACTACCTCTTCCGCCCGCAGTGTGGAATGTACTATCGTCTGCCTAGGGTGCGGGGCAGACCATCTGAAGGAGGCATCCTTCTGTGCCGAGGCGTCGTTTAAAAATCTTATTGGCACATCCTTGCCAAACAGCTACCCTAGCCCTAATACTTGTACAGTTTTCATAAAATCTAGAAATCTAGATCTGATTAGAAGCCGATTTTATATAAGTTTAGTGAATTAAGCGCCCAACCCTGCTGAAAACATGGTGGCTCGCAGAAAAAGGCAGAGGCAAAAAAAAAAAAAAAAAAAAAGAAAAGCTGTAGTGGTAGTAAAGCTATTAGGACAACTACTGTATATTAAAGTCTTACTATGTGGTTGGCACTGTACTATGCATTTTGCGTGAACTAATCTTGAAACACTCCTGTTATATGCAACAAATACTATTATTTTAATTCCTCATTTTACAGTTGGGGAGGCTATTGAGGCATCTCCTTAGACACACCTTTAGAGAACTTTGCCCCAAGCTCTCAGATGAAGTCTTCTGATTAACATAATGCTTACTATTAACGGTTTAGAAAGCCTCTTCATTGATGTTCTGCCATATTCAAAGGAAATACAATAAAAAAAATTTAAAAATTACCCTTATAAATTTTTTTGGCTAAATTTGTTCTTCCCTTACCATTCCCACTCATATACTCTATCTAGTACACTCATCTTTTGAAATAATCATATCTTGATCTTTTCCAACAAATTTTTTCTATTTCAAAAAAAGATCTTTTACCTTTTTGGTATACAGGATATTAAGCCCAGGGTGCTTAATCTATTAAGCTACATTCCCAGCCCTTATTTTTTATTTTGACACAGGGTCTGGCTAAGTTGTTTAGGGCCTTGCTAAATTACCGTCTGGCCTGGAAATTGCGGTCCTTCTGCCTAAGCTGCCCAAGTCGCTGGGACTACAGGTTTCTCCACCGCACCCAACTTTTCTGACCTTTGTTTTTTGTTGTTTTTTTTTTTTTTGTCTTGTTTTGTTGGTACATGGGATTGAACCCATGGCACTTACTATCTGAGCCACATCCCCAGCCCTTTTTATATTTTATTTTGAGACAAGGTCTCGCTAAATTGCTGAGGCTGCCTTTGAACTTGTGATTCTCCTACCTCAGCCTCCTGAGCAAATGCCTTGCAGCACCACTCGTGGCTCCCTTCCACTAGTTAAAAAAATCTTCCTAAATGAACCTTTCCTTATTACCAAACCAGTGTTACTTGCTTTCAAGACCTTCCCACTCTAATCCCATGGAATCTCCCCTGTTTTACCTTAAAAGAAACTCTTCACTTCCTCACTTAGATACTAAATTGTTTCCATCATCAAATTTCTATTTGTACCCCAGACCCTCCCTCCTGTGGTCCTCAGTAAACTCTCATTACTTTATCTCGAAAATTAAACCCATCTCTTCTCTTGTTCCCTAAGATACAAATTCATTAGCACTCACCTCCAAAGCCATGGCTCAAGGTATCTTCCCTATCCGCAGTGCCTTCATTTGTCAATCAACCATCTCTCTCCATAAGGTTTTCCAAAAGACTCTGTTATCCACAGATCTCTTCTTCATGTCCCTTGTTAGTACTTGATTATTATATTTTTATCTCAAATTGTTTATTTTTTAATTTTTCAGTTTCTTCACAGGAACCTTATATAGTCTTCTCAGTTTAGGACAGTGAATAGCTGCATAATAGTATCTCAACAAATGCTTCTCAAATTGAATAGTTAAAAGGATTTTAAAATTTTGCTTTAAAAAGCCTTCATTTCCAGTTGCTGATGAATTCCATGCTGCATTAAAAATACAAGCAAGAAAGCCAGGAAAGAGCAATATTGCTAAATTAGTTTAGTTACATGCATTTTGGCTGCTTTGTGAGTGCCTACTGGAATAATCAATGAAAGAGAAGTAAGGCTCTCACACTCTAATACTAACAAAAGTACTGAAAGGGTGAATTAATGTCAAGATAATGATAATGGATAATGGATAATGATGGACAGTGTGGTGTAAACCTGTGATTCCCGTGACTGAGGAAGCTGAATCAGATGGTTCACAAATTCAAGACCAGCCTCAGAACCTTAATGAGACCGTCTCAGAATTAAAAAAAAATAAAAATGACTGGGGTTATAGCTCGGTGCTAGAGCACCCCTGAGCTCAATCCTCAGTACCAAAAAAAAAAAAAAAGAAAAAAAGAAAGAAATGCTGGATAACGATAGATATTTTAATCAGATCTCAGTTTATAAAAATAACTCCTTAATTATAGTCCTTTCAGAAAACATTATGAGCCAGGTGTGGTGGCGCACACCTGTGATCCCAGCTACTCAGGAGGCTGAGGCAAGAGAATTGCAAGTTCAAAGCCAGCCTCAGCAATTTAGTGAGGCCCTAAGCAACTTAGCAAGACCTTGTCTCAAAATAAAAAATAAAAAGGTCTGGGGATGTGGCTCAGTGGTAAATCACCTTGGGGTTCAATCCCCAGTACCAAAAATAGAAAAAATAAAATTGAGTAAATAGACTTCATTGTGATTTGTAGAAAAGGGGAAGTGGTTTATGACTGCAGTGGGTAGACATAGTGTTGGTCTAGTAAGGTATTCTGGGGTTTAGAAAAGTTTCCATAAGGAAAGAATCTAAAAATAATAATAGATCTCCACATTTTAGTCAGTCTTTCTGGGAGAACTGATGAATATTTCAAATGTGATAAAAAAAAAGCACAGCATCTGGTGTAGACAAGTTCACCCAATGTGTGGATGAATACTAGTTATACTCTAATGAGATGATACTACAATAGAAGGTTTACAAAGTAATTCGAGAACAGAGAGGAGGGAATCACACAATGACATCTTTTTTAGGGGAGGGGTGCCAGGGATTGAACCCCAGGGGTGCTTAACCACTGAGTACATCCCCAGCTCGTTTTATTTTTTATTTCAAGACAGAGTCTAGTTGCTCAAGGCCTTGCTAAATTGGTGAGGCTGGGTTTGAACTTGCAATCCTCCTGCCTTAGCCTCCAGAGCTGCTGGGATTACAGCTGTGTGCCACCACACCTGGCAGGCAATGACATCTTAAAGAGAAGGAAAAATATTTCATTTGCTCTCTGTTATATTGATTACTTTTAAAAGACAACTAATTTAATGATTTCCTGCCTCCCTTTTTCTGAAGAACTAAAACATCAAATTTATGTTTCTACATTTTATAAACATAAATTTTTTAAGTTTACAAGAACTCATCATAAGACTAATTTTTATAAAAAAATTGCAGAAAGGTCTCAATTAGGAAGTTCTGGTAGAGAAATTGTTATACATCCATAATTTGTATAAAATTTAAAACCTGTAAAATGATACCATATAGTTTATGAACACATACAACTGCAGTAAAACTATATAAAGATAGACTAGGCATAGATACATTAAATTCATGATTGTCAATGTCTCTGGAATGGAAGAGAGGGGAAGAAAGGAATTGGGAGGACAACAAAGGGGACATCAACTCTCTAATACTTTCTTTTATTTAAAAATATTTGAAGCAAAACTAAATAAAAGAGAAAAACTAACATAATATCGGAAGTGAACATGACAAAATGTTAAGATTTGTTCACTTCAGGTGATGAGCAGATAGCTATTTGTTATATTATTTTGTGTACTTTCATATATTTTAAATTTTAAAAAGATAAAACTGTAAGGAACTAAACAGTGAACAAAACCATCCAGGTCCTTTAATTCCTCCAGCCTCTTAAATCCTTTCACCTACTCTGCAATCAAAGGAGCTGCCCAAAGCACTCCTCTTCTCTGGTAGAAAGCAGTCTTTAGTGTTCCTTTCAATTTTTTGAGCCAACTATGGAACTTCAAAGGCTTCTTCAGTCAATTTCCTTTAAAAAAAAAAAAAAAAAAAAGAGTAAATAGTGCAGACTGTGATATTCATCCAAATAATATCTTCTCAGTTACTACATGTCTAGGAAAAGTTAAGGGTCAACTACGAAAGTTGTAACACATTATTCTGCTACATTTAACAATATTTACAGGCTTAAAAATATTTAACCAAAACTACGAAGAGAGAAGAACCAAGAGTTACATTTGATATACTGGATCTTGAATTCTAACACCTAGATTTTAAGTTCATTTAAGCAGGGCTATGTCTTCTATTTCTTTTAGTGTTCCTGTTGTTTATTCTTTCCTCCCCTCCCTCCCCCCTTCACCCGTCTACCAACACAGCATGTAGAATGCTTAGTTCTCTGCAGGTAGCAAGCACTCTTTAAATGTATGAGTCAATGATAGTGTCACAATGAATTTATTATGACATCACTGGAACTGGAATACCATGGAGAGCAACTAGTTAGGAGTAGGATAAATCACAACCTCTGGGAGCAGGCTTCTGGCTTTCTAGTGGACACTTCTATTAGCATTAGTCTGTGTTCTGTGGAAAAGAATAAAAGAAAATCACCTCAAATTTCAAAATGTTTACCAAAATGCAAAATGAGATAGACAGTGATTCTGAATCAGAAGAGAGTTTCACCACCATGAGAAGAAAGTCTGGAAGTGTCCTTGATATTCCAGTGGTCCCTAACCTTGAAATCCCAATCTCAGTACAGGCGGTCATCAATAGGATTGAACAAGCACAGCTCCTAAGAGCCAGAGAGGTAGGTAGTGAATCAGAAATAGATTATAAGTTCTTTTTTTTTTTTTAACTCTTCACGACCAGGTGAATTTTATTTTAGAACTCATTTTATGTTCATGATATTTAGCTGTATTTGAGCCAGGTGTGGTAGCATACGCCTATAACCCCAGTGGCTTAGGAGGCTGAGGCCTGAGTATCACAAGCTCAAAGCCAGCCTCAGCAATTTAGCGAGGCCCTAAGCAACTTAGCAAAAGCCTTCCTCAAAATAAAATATTAAAAAATAGGGCTGGGGATGTAGCTCAGTCATTAAGTGCCTCTAGGTTCAAACCCCAGAATCCCCCCAAAATTAGTAACCCTCCAAAAAATTAGCCTGTCAAATGCTATCAAACATACATATTAAAAAGTCTGCTGAGTGTGGAGAATCCTAAAAAATTAGGGATGAGCCCACCATATGATCCAGCTATTCCTCTCCTGGGTATTTTTCCAGAGGAGTTAGAATCAGCACATTACAGCAACACAGCAAAATCTATATTCATAGCAGCTCAATTTACAATAGCTAAATTATAGAACCAATCCAGATGCCCCTCACTGGATAAATGAATCCAAAAACCGTGATATATATGCCATGGAGTTCTACTCAGCAATTAGAAACAATGATATTGTAGCCTTTGAAGGTAAATGGATGGCTATGGAAGAAATCATGCTGAGTGAAGTCAGCCTAACCCAGAGAGTCAAGGGTCGAATGTCTTCACTGATCTGTGGAGGCTGGAGCTAGAACCTAGCCAGTGTGAAAAGAGGTCAATTCTCATGTATTAAACCCAGCAAAGGTGTAGTGACATACAACCTAAGGCATTTGTGGAGATGTATTGGGAAGGATGGGGAGGGATAAGGGTGGAAAATTAGTTGGGGCTCTAGGGGGGTAAATCTAATTTTCAGAATATATACATGTCATATTGTTTCGTTGGAAGCATTTTTGATTGTACAACAACTAAATTTCTTAAAAAAAAAAAGTCTGCTGAGCCAGGGACAGTGGCACATGCCTGTAATCCCAGCAACTCCGGAGGCTGAGGAAGGTGGAATGCAAGTATGAGGCCAGCCTCAGCAATTTAACAAGGCCCTAAGCAACTTAAAGCCTATCTCAAAATAAAAAGGGCTGGGGGTATAACTCAGTGGTAAAACATTCCTGGGTTAAATCCCAGTACTAAAAAAAAAAAATAGTCTGATATCTTTGGGAATTTGTTGCATTTATTAATCAATTTGGAAAGAATTGAAATCTTAGTAGTATTTGTCATCTGACCGCTAAACATAGCATATTTCCTCATTTATTTGGTGCTATACATTGAAAAGACTATAAAGCATTTCTGAGAAAATCTACACTCTACATCTTTTCTCAGACTAGTCACTAAGCATATGTGATGGTTTAAATTTGGACTAAGCCGAAAGGCTGATGTATTGAAGGCTTGGTCCCCAGTGCAGCAATGTCCTGAGGTGGGACTTTTAGGAACTGAAGGCACTAACATCATCAGTGGGTTAATTCATTGATGAATGAAGAATTTGAATGGACTATGGAGGGTATGAAAACTGTAGGAGGTGGGACTGAGTTGAAGGGAATGGCTCCTCAGGAGTGTGCCTTTGAGGACTATATCTTGTTCCTGCTCTCTGCCTCTCTCTCTCTCTCTCTCTCTCTCTCTCTCCTTCCTGCCTTTCTTCCACTACACCCCCTGATGTTTCACCTCAACTCAGGCCCAAAGCAATGGATCCAGCCAGCCATCAATTGAAACCTTCGAAACTGTGAGCCAGAACAAATCTTTCTTCTTTTAAAAATTTTTTTTTCTCAAGTCAGGTGCGGTTGCACATACTTGTAATCCCAACAGCTCTGGAGGCTGAGAAAGGAGATCGCAAATTTGAGGGCAGCATCAGATGCAACTTAGTGCCCTAAGCTATGTAGCAAGACCCTGTCTCAAAATAAACAAAAATAAGAAAGAGCTGGGGATGTAGCTCAGTGATAAAGTGCCCCTGGGTTTAATTTCTGGTAAAAAAAAAAAAAGTTTTTCTCAGGTATTTTGTCACAGAGTTAACATAGCATTTAATATTTTTTATATTGCTGGTATTGTTTTTTAATTTCAACCTTTAATTGCTCACAACTAATATATAGAAACATGATCAATTTTTGCATGTCAGTCTTATACGCTGAAACTTAGTTTTTAGTCCTCTTAGATTTTTTTTTTTTGGCACATTCTTAGGGGTTTCCTGCCCCTGCATTCCTGTCATATACTAACAATGGCAGTTTTATTTCCACTATTCGTATCCATGTGCATTTTAACATCTTTCCTGACTTGTTTGGTGAGATAGGACCATCAATATAAAGTTGCATAGGACCGATGAGAGACACCTTTGCATTGTTTTAAATATTAGGAGAAAGGGGCTGGAGCGGTGGCTCAGCGGTTTGCAAGCACGAGGACCTGGGTTCAAACCCCAGCACCACGTACACAACTAAGTGTTGGAGCAATGAAGGCCTTGTGAAAAACTAAATAAAGTTGTTTCTCTCTTTCTCTGTCTCTCTCACTGTTCCTCTCTCTTTAAAAAAAAAAAAAATTAGGAGAAAGCATTTAGCCTTCCAACATTAAGTATAGTACTAGCTACACTTTTACTCTTTTTTTTTTTTGTGCTCTTTATCAGGTTGGGGAAATTGTCTGCTTTTCCTAGTGTGCCAAGATTTTTTTTTTGAGACAGGGAGTCCTTGTGCATGCCAGCCAAGCGCTGCAACTGCTGAGCCACTGCTCCAGCCCCGTGCCAAGATATTTTAAGTCAGGAATAGAAATGCAGTTTTAAAAGCTTTAACTGTAACTATTTTGATAATTGTGGTTTGTTAATACAGTGAATTATATAGATTTATGAATATTAAACAAACTTTGCATTTGGGGGATAAACTCCATTTACCCATGAGATATAATTCTTTTTGTATCTTGTATTTGGTTTGCTAAAAGTTTGTTAACTTTTGTGTGTGTGTGTGTGTGTGTGTCTCTCTCTCTCTCTTTTATATATATATATATGTATATATATATATATATATTTATTTATTTTAAGGAAAAGAGAATTAATTTTATTTTTAGTTTTTCATGTGGCTTTCATTGCTCTGAAACTTCATTGTGTATGTGGTGTGGGGTTAGAACCTGCGTCCTCACACATTCCAGGCAAGCACCATAACCACTGAGCCACTGCTCCAGCCCCTTGTGTCTATATTTAAGAGGTTTATTTTCTGTAGTTTTCTTTTCTCGTAATGTTTAGTTTTGGCATTGGTATGTCACTAGATTTAGACAGTCAGAAGAATCCCCTTCTGTTCAACTTTCTATAAGAGTTTGTTGAGAATTTGTGCTGTTTCTTTTTATAAATTTAGTAGAAACTACCAGTATTTGGGTGGAAGGAGGGAGAAGTAACAAAGTAGACCATCTGTGTTTGGAGTTTAATTTATGGGAAGGCTTTAGAGCATAAATTTAATTAAAAATACGCAGAGAGATATATTCAGGTTGTTAATTTCTTTCTTTTTTTGGCACTAGGAGTTGATCCCAGGAGCCACTGAGCAATATCCCCAGCCTTTTTAAAAAATATTTTACATTGAGATAGGGTCTCGCCAAGTTGCTGAGGCTGGCTCTAATTTCTGATGTTGGTTATTTATTTTCTCTTTATGGGTAGAGGCGTATCAATCTATTGATCTCAAAGAATCATTTTAGGCTCACTAATTCTAACTGCTTTTCATTTATTCTTTTTTTTTTTTTTTTTTTTTTTTGCGCACTGGGGATTGAACCCACAGGAACTATACCTTAGCCCTTTTTGCTAAATTCCGAAGACTTTCCTTGAGGCTCTGCTTAAATTTGTGATCCTCCTTCCTCAGCCTCCTGGGTCACTGGAATCGCAGAGGGACACCCCTACGCCCTGTTTTCTGATTTCTGTTTTTATGGATTTCACACTGATCTTTATTGTTTCACTTATATAGTTTTTATTTTGGATCTAAATTCCTCATCTTTTTACAGTTTCTTTTCTTTTTCTTTCTTTCTTTCTTTTATTTTTTTGAAAATCAATTTTATTTATTTTTTAATTTGGCCTTTGTTTCTCTGACACTTAGTTGTGAATGTGTTCCTGGGGCTGGAACCCAGGTCCTTGCACATGCCACACAAGCGCTCCAATCACTGAGTCATGGCTCCAGCACTTTTTATAGTTTCTTCTTTCTTTCTTTCTTTTGTATTTTAAAGAGAGAGGGACAGTGAGAGAGACAGAATCAATTTATTTTAAATTTTCATGTGACTTTTGTTGCCCTGACACTTTGTATGTGGTACAGGGGTTCAAACCTGCATCCTTGCACATGACAGACAAGTACCACTCCAGCCCCCTTTTTACAGTTTCTTTAGGTAGTAGCTGAAATCATTGCTTTGAGACCTTATTTTATTCCATAAATGCCCCCCAAATAAAAATGCTGCATTTCTGTTTTCATAAAGTTAAAAATATGGTTCTAATTTCCCTGTGTGTGGTGTTTTTCTTTTTCTTTTTCTTTATTTCTTTTCTTTTATTTTCTTTCTTTCTTTCTTTCTTTCTTTTTTTTTTTTTTTAGATAGGGTCTTGCTAAATTGCAGAGGCTGACCTCAAACTTGCAGTCCTCCTGCCTTACCCTCCTCAGTCACTAGGATTACAAGAAAGGGTCACCGTTCTCAACCTAATTTCCCTTTTGATTACTTCTTTGGTCAATAGGTTATTTAGTCTCCAAATGTTTGGGAATTTTTTTTTATTTGTGGTACTGGAGATCAACCCACAAACTCTCACATGCTAGGCAAGTGTTTAACTACTGAACTATACTCTCCAATCGTTTATTTATTTCGTACTGGAGATTGAACGCAGAGGAACTTAACCACTGAGCCACCTTTCCAACCCTTTTTATTTCTTATTTTGAGATAGGGTCTTGCTAAACTGCTTAGGACCTTGTTAAGTTACTGAGGCTGGCTTTGAACTTGCGGTTCTCCTGCCTCAGCCTCCAAGCCGATGGGATTATACAGGTGTGTGCCACCTAGCCTGGCTACAGCCATTTTTACTTTGTTTTGAGACAACAGGTTCTCACTAAGGTGCACAAGCTGGGCTCCAACTTGCCATCCTCCTGTAGCCTATAGCTGGACTTACAGGCATGTGCCACCATGCCTGGCTAACATTTGTTGGTTTGCTTTTATTTATTTATTTATTATTATTATTATTATTTATTTTTTTTAGGGCTGAAGACCAAACTCGGGGCCTTGCACATGCTAGGCAAGCGCTCTGCCACTGAGCTAAATCCCCAACCCTGGTTTGCTTTTTTTTTAATGGGTCAGAATATGATTTATATAAGTAAATGTTTTGCATTTGGAAAGAACTTGAGTTCTGTTGTTGAGAGGAGTGCTCTATGCTTAACAAGTGCATCGAGTTGGTTAACAGTGCTATACAAGTCTATGTCATTATCTTTGATCAGTTATTAAGAGAGGGGCATTGAAAGATGACTGTGAATTTGTCTAGTTCTTCTCACAGTTCTATCAGATTTGCCTCAATATACTTTGAATTTCTGATATTGTAAACCTAAATATTTAGGATTGCTAATGTCCTGTCAATGAATTATCTTCACACCGTTGTGAAATGGCCCTATTTATCTCTGGTAACAAACTCTGCTAATAATCTACTTTGATATTAATAAAGCCACTCCTGATTTCTTTTTTTAAGAATCGATTATATTTTTTCATCTTTTTTTATGTTTGTTTTTGTTTTTCCAACACTTGAGTTGTGTATGTGGTGTGGGGGTTTGAACCTGGGTCCTCGTGCATGACAGGCAAGTGCTCTAACCAATGAGGCACTGCTCCAGCCCTCTGATTTGTTTTGAAGAATATTAACATTCTTTTACTTTATCTCTATTTGGTTTAGATCTTTTTGAGCTTTGAGCCTCTCAGCTTTCAAACTGGGTCTTGGATTTGGTCTGGAACTATAGTGTTGGCTTTCTTGAGTTTCCAGATTCCTGACTATAGATCCTGAGACTTCTCAGCCTCGATAATCATGTGAACCAATGCTTTGCAATCTTTCTCTCTACATATATATAGGGAGACACACCTTTTGTCAGATTGATTCATAAATATTCCTTTTTTTTTTTAAGTACCAGGGAATGAGGGAATAAACCTAGGGGTGCTTAATCACTCACTTACATCCCCAGCCCATTTTATTTTTCATTTTGAGACAGTCTCACCAAGTTGTTAAGGCCTCTCTGAGTTGCTGAGGCTGGCCTCGAACTTGCTATCCTCCTGCCTCAGCTTCCCAAGTGTTAGGTTTACAGGCCTGCAACAACATGCTCAGCTTTGTACGGAATTTTCAGAGATGGGATGTTATTTCACATCCTTTAGGATTGTGTCATAATTTAGAAATATTTCCCTACTATAAGGTCATGGTAATATCCTTCTATTTTGTGTATGCCTTTCACGTTTAGATCTATAATCCACCTGGATTGAATTTTGCTTATGGTGTGATATAGGGGTTAGACCTCGAATTTTTCTTTCTTTTGAGAAAAAAAATTGTGAGTAGAGATTACAGGTGGACCACCATGACTGGCAGAACTTGAATTTTAACTAGACATAGTCAAGGTGGGGGGATAAGCAATGAGCCTGGGGTCCAGTAAAGTGGGAAGTCAGAAGAGAGGACTCTGCGTACAGTTGGGACCTCTGACAGGCAATAGCCTCAGTAAACGAGTTCTATCCCTCACCCAGTACTGCCAAAGACAAAGATAAAGAAATTTACTGAGCTGAGTGTGGGGCGTCCTATAGGCCTAGTCTACTTTGGAGATTGAGAGAGGAGAACAGCTTGCATCCAGGAGTTCCAGGCCAGCTGGTCAACAGAGCCAGGTCCTGTCTCTAAAATTAAAAAGAAATAAAAGGACCTTACTGTTTTTTGTTTGTTTGTTTTTGGATTTGGAAGATGTAGAAGAAAAGAAAAATCTCTGAGAATGCCTACCAGCATACAGGAAGTCTTGAGTTTAGAATGAGAATTCATACTTCCTCTATATGCCCCTAAAACTCAATCTGGATTATTTATTATTGAGGATTTAAACCAGGAGTGCTTTACCACCGAGCTATATCCCTAGTCCTTTTTATATTTTATTTTGAGACAGGCTTTTGCTAAGTTGCTGAGGCTAGCCTCAAACTTGTGATCCTTCTGCCTCAGCCTCCCAATTAAACCTGAAATTTTGAGATCACAGTTTACTATTGCCCAGGGCATCTTTTTTTTTTTTTAATTTTTAATTTTTGAACAACCATACAAGTTTTTAACAAAATAATATAAAATGTGTATATATTCTGGATATTGCAATTACCCCCAGGCGTGCCCCCCCCCCAATTACCCTCCCTTATCCCGCCCTTCCCCTTGCCCAGGGCATCTTGCCAAAAACAAACACAAATTCTGTCTGGAGGAGACAGAATGTTAAACAGAAGCTTGCATGCATTTTTAGTAATGAAGTTTTTTTTAATTCAGAAATTTATTTGATGAACAATCAAACAAGCTTCTAAAAAAATTATATATATGTATAAATTCTGAAAATTAGATTTACTTCCAAGAGTCCCCCTAATTACCCACCCTTATCCCTCCCTCCTCCCCTCCTTCCCAAAACATCTCTACAAATGCCTTAAGTTGTATGACATTACACCTTATCCAAATTTAAAACATGATAATAGACCTCCTTTCTCAATGGCCAGGGTCTAGCTCAGTCTCCACAGATGAGTGAAGACATTCATCCCTTGGTTCTCTGGGTTATGCTTATTTCACTCAGCATAATTTCTTCCATAGCCATCCATTTACCTTCAAAGGCTGCAATATCATTGTTTCTAATTGCTGAGTAAAGTAATGAAGTTTTAAGGAAGAGGAAAATTAGATTCAGTGATCAAAATTTAGCACAAGCAAGAATCTATGGAATTGCACGTATGCACAATTACTAGGTGTTTAAAACGATCAGATGAAGAATCTAGGCTCAGCTGAGTGTGGTGGCATACAACTGTAATTTCAGCTACTCAAGAGGCTCAGGCAAAAGGATTGCAAGTCCAAGGCTAATCTGGGCAATTTAGTTTTTGTGTTGTTGTTGTTTTTGTTTTATTTTGTTTTAAGAGAAAGCGGGACAGTGAGAGACAGAGACCTGAGACCCAGTTTTAAAATAAAATTAAGCTGGGTGTGGTGGTGTGCACCTGTAATCACAGCAGCTGGAGAGGCTGAGGCAGTAGGATCACAAATTCAAAACCAGCCTCAGCAACTTAGCAAGGCCCTAAGCAACTTAGTGAGACACTTTCTCAAAATGAAAAAATAAAAAGGGCTGGGGATGTGGTTTAGTGGTTAAGAGTCCTTGGGTTCAATCCCTTGTACCAAAAAATAAAAATAAAAATAAAAATAAAAATAAAAATAAAAATAATTAATTAATTAAAAAGCATGGGGGAGGGGCTGGAGGCATGGCTCAGCCGTTATGGTGCTAGAATGGCATGTGCGAGGGTGCAGGTTCAAACCCCAGCACTATGTATGCAATGAAGTGTTGGAGCAAAGAAAACCATATGAAAAAATAAGTTAAAAATTGATTCTCTCATTCTCTTTCACACACACACACAAAAAGCAAACCTGGGGGGTGTAGTTCAGTGGTAGAACACTTGTGTGCAGCCCTGAGTTTAATCTCCAAAACTGAATGGAAAAAATAAAACAGAATTTAAGCTCTTTTACCATGTCTACACACACATAACCAAAACACAACTTAGGGAATAAAAAAAAAAATCTATGAAAATGTGCAGGAAGATTTGAGCCAGGTGAATGGTGCCACATCTGTAATCCCAGTGACTGGGGAGGCCGAGGCAGGAGGATCACAACTTTGAGGTTAGCTTCAACAATTTAGCAAAACTTTATCTCAAAATAAAATAAAAGGGGCTTTAGAGGCTGGAGTGGTGGCTCAGCGGTTACAGTGCTTATCTGGTATGTACAAGTGCATGAGTTTGAAACCCAGCACCACATGCACAACCAAGTGTTGGAGCAATGAAAGCCACATGAAAAACCAAATAAAAAATTGATTCTTTCTGTCTCACAGTCCTTCTCTCTTAACAACAACAACAACAACAAAAAGGTGGGGGGAGGGAGTTGAGGATGTAGACAATGATTGAAAATCCCTGGATTTACCCATTATTGAGAGAGAAAAAGAAATGAGCAGGAAGATTTGAAAAGATACCAAATAGAATTTCTAGATATAAAAATTATTGTAATCAATAAGCAGAATGGATAAATTAGAAGAATGGATAAAACTGAAGAAATAACAAATGAATGAAGTAAAATTTCTGAAGAAATTAAAAAAAAATGCAGCTCAGAGAGAAAGAAATTGAAACCAAAAGAGGTTAACCAACTTAGAGAATATCATATATATTCTAATCAGAATTTCAGGAGAGAATCAAGAGGACTGAAGGAGCCAGGAACTGTGGCATATACCCATAGTCCCAACTACTGGGTAAACTGAAGCAGAAGTATCATTCATTTGAGCCCAGGAGTTTAAGTCCAGCCTAGGCAACATGGGAAAAAAAAAAAAAAGACTGAGAAGAGGTAATACATAAATAGACTGTGGCTGAGAATTTTATATATTGTCTTGGGGTGCTGGATACTAGATATTAATTCTCAGATTTAGGAATACAAAAAATTCCAAATACGAAAACAAAAGTTAAGGGGCTGGAGAGGTGGCTCAGTGGTGAAGTGGTTGCCTGGCATGAGCAAGGATCCAGTTTCAAACCCCAGCAACACATACACAATGAAGTGTCAGAGGAACAAAGACCAGATGAAAAAATAAATTAAAAAATTGACTCTCTCAAAAATAAATAAATCAATCAATAAATTCTGATGGGGATGTAGCCCCAGTGGTAGGGCATTTGCTTAGCATGGGTGAGGCCCTGGGTTCAATCCCAGTACTGAAAAAAATTAAATCCATAAACTAGGTATAAATGTTGCATCTTTTTTTGGTGGGGTGAGTGGGGCAATAGGGATTGAACCCAGGGACATTCTATGACTAAGCTATATTACCAGTCATCTTAATTTTTTAAAAAATTTTACTATAGGATCTCTCTGAGTTGCTGGGGCTCTTACTACGTTGCTGATGCTGGCCTCAAACCTGCCTCAGCCTTCTGAGTTCTAGCATTACAGGCATGTGCCGCCACACCTGGCTAAACATTACATCTTAAAAGCAGCGAGAACAAAATCAAACTCCTACCAACTAATGGCATTTGTACCCCCAATTACCTCAATAGTAATAATGGAAATCAAAGATAATGAAATAAACAACTCTCAACCTAGAATTTCATATCTAATGGATATTAGATATGCAATTTATAAGAAACTGAAAAATACATATTCTCCAAATGTACAGATGAATATTTTCCAAAACTGACCATAATCTGAGTTATAAAACAAAACTTAAAGAACTTATATCATACAGCCCACAATGTAATCTAACCAGAAATCAGTATACAAAAGCTGACTTTATTTATTTATTTAATTAGTACCAGGAATTGAACCCAGAGAGGTTTAACCGCTAAGCCACATCCTTGTCCCTTTTTCTCTTTTATTTTGACATAGGGTCTCACTAAGTTGCTGAGGCTGGCTTTGAATTTGCAATCCTCCTGCATCCACCCCTAAAATTGCTGGGATTACAGGTATGCACCACCCCACCCAGATCAAATGGTGGCTTTAAAAGAAAAACCCAAATATATGCAGGAAAACTAAAGAGTAACTCATGGGTCAAAGAGGTCTTTATAGAAATTAGAAAATACTTAGAATTATAATGAATGCACTCTATACAAAACCATGTGGGATAAAACTAAAGAGAGAATCAACTTTATTTAGTTTTTCCATTTGGTTTTCGTTGCTCCAACACTTAGTTGTGTACATGGTGCTGAAATTTGAACCCTGATCCTTGTGCATGCCTGACCAGCACAATACCGCTACGCCACCACTCTAGCCCCTAAAGCAGTACTTAAGGGGACATTTATAACTTATATTGGAAAAGAAAGTTTAAAATGCATAAGTGAAACAGACAATTTAGAAGTTAGGGGGAAACAATGAATTAAACATAGAGAATATAGACTAAAGAAAAATTTAAAAATTCAAAGTATATCAGGTGTGATGGTGCATGCCTATAATTCCAGCAGCTCAGCAGCTTTCTTTCTCTCTTCCTCTTTAAAAATAAATAGAAGGGAGGGGTTGGGGATTTAGCTCAGTGGCAGAGGGCTTGCCATGAAAAAAAAAATTAAATAAAAATAAATAGAAGGGAGCTGGACCAGTGGCTCAGCAGTTACAGCGCTTGCCTATCATGCGGGAGGATGCAGGTTCGAACCCCAGCACCACATACACAGTGAAATGTCAGAGCAATGCTCTTTCTCTCTCTCTCTCTCACTATCCCTCTCTCTCTTAAAAAAAAAAATAGAAAGGGCTGGAGCAGTTGGAGTGCTTGCGTGGCATGTATGAGGACCCAGGTTTGAACTCCAGCATCACACACACACAACTTAGTGTCAGAGAAACAAAGGCTAGATGAATAAATAAAAATAATTCTCTCTCTCCTTCTCTCTTTAAAATAAATAAATAAATAAATAAATAACAAAAATTAAAAATTGTCTGGGGATGTGGCTCAGTGGTTAAGCACTCCTGGGTTTAGTCCCTACAAAACAGAGAACATGATAAATGACAGATCTAGCATTAACTATGGGGGAGAGTAGTTAATAGATGGTGTTGGGATAATTGGTTAAGATTGCTGAAAAAAATATTAAGTTTCCTGACACTTAAATGTGAAGAAAAATATCTTTAATACTCTAGGGTAGAGAAAATTCCTCTACTTTAAAAAGGAGAACTTTGTTGGTCAAAATGCTGTACAGAGGGGAGGAAACAAGCTACAAAAGGAAAAAAGAATGCCTATCACCATACAACAAATTTAAAAATATTCTATAGTTTTTTGTTTGTTTGTGATATTGGGGGTTGAACCCAGGACCTCTTGCCTATCTTCTACTGGCAACATACCCAGCCCTCAGAATGATGTACTTTGGATATGGTTTAAGTTTGTTCCCAAAAGTTTCATGTGCTGGAGGCTTGGCCATCAGTGTAGGAATGTTGAGAGGGTGTGGAGATGTGGGGTGGGGTTTGTGTGTGAACTGAGGATTAAACCAAATGTCGTTTTACCTCTGAGCTACATCACCAGCCATTTATCTATTTATTTATTTAATTTTGAGACAGTGTCTCTCTAAGTTGCTTAGGGCCTCCCTAAATTGCTGAGGCTGGCCCTGAACTTGTGATCCCCCTCCCTCAGTCTCTTGAACCACTGGGATTACAGGCTTTTGCCACCTTTAAGAGACAGAGCCTGGGCTGGAGCCATGGCTTGCCAGTTACAGCACTTGCCTGGCATGCATAAGGATGCAGGTTTGAACCCCAACACCATGTACACATGGTGCAATTTAGCAAATGTGTACAACAAAGTGTGCACATGGTACAATTCAGCAAGGCCCAAAGCAAGTAGTGAGATCCAGTCTCAAAATAAAATATAAAAAAGAGTGCTGAGCATGTGACTCAGTGGTTAAGTACCCATGGGTTCAATTCCTGGTACCAAAAAAAAAAAAAAAAAAAAATTCTGGCATCTGTATTCCTCTGACTTCCTGTGTTTTGTTTTTGTACTGGGGATTTAATCCAGAGGTGCTTTACCACTCAGTTGCATCCCTAGTTCTACCACCCCACTTTTTTTTTTTTATTAGAAGTATAGAGAGATACAGTTGAGGGGGAAACATTATCAAAACAGTAGCAATCAATGTATATAAACTTTGTTATCCAGGTGTAATGCCAAAACATGGATGACCACCTTGGGTTTTACCTGTTGCAGTTTCCCCCAGAAGAACTCATGCATTAAATGGGTAGCTCGTGGAGGAATGACATCGGCTTCTGGGATGGTTCCCCCGTATTCCCACTCTCCAGTCTCCTATGAGTTCTTCATAAACCCTCCTCCCTCTCCATCCTCCTCCCTATGCCTCCAAGTATCCTAAGGAGCCATCCCCCTATTACTCTGAAAGTCATTCAATTTGAAGTTTAGTTAGGTTAGCCGTCTGCCCTACTGCTTCCCCATAAATTCTAGCATCAACAGATGAGAGAAACCATTCGGCCCTTGAGTCTCTGAGCTTGGGAGACTTCACTAAGCATAATTCTATCCATCTCCATCCATTTGATTTCAAAAGCCATAATATCGTCCTCTCTAATGGCCGAGTAGTATTCCATAGTATATATGTACCAA
>PVKS010017445.1:0-18052 GCA_004027875.1 Aplodontia rufa
CTCCCTCTCCTCCTCCTTCTTCTCCTTCTTCTGTTTCTTCTCCTCCTCCTCCCCCTCCCCTTCCTCCTTCCCCTTCTCCTCTTCCTTCTCCTCCTCCCGGTCTTGTCCTCCGGAGGGAGAAGCAGGGAAGGCTGAAACCAGGCTCCGCTGTACCCCCAGGGCCTCCGTGCCCCCCGCCCCCGCTTGCAGCCAGGGGCTCATTTCCAGACTGGCCTAAAGAGGGAATTCCCTTTAGGCGCAGGTCTTTTGGAGGGAGGACCCGAGGCATAGGGAGGCAGCTGCCAAACCGACAGAAATCACGCCTCCTTTTTTCAATCAAGAAATGGAATTCGTAGTTGGTTAAACCGTTCGTCGCTCGCGCAATTTACAGAGGTTCTAATTGTCATCGAATGAGAAGAAAACTAATTTATAGCTGAGACTGGCTTCGAATTTGTGAGCCTCCTGCCTCAGCCTCCCGAATCACTTGGATTACAGGCGTGTGTCTTCGCGCCTGGCTCCCAGTACCTATTTTAAAAATAATAATTTATAACCAGATAGAGAGAGCTGCGATGAGACCCCGCCTAGGACCCACTGCGGGGTTGGATCCCCAGGAACTTCCGCGAACGTTCCAACTGTGCAAAAGTACTCTGCGATCCGTGCCACGCTGTGCTGCGCTGGCTCACACCGTCACGCACCCGCTCGCGTCTTTTGGGCGGGTAGAGAGCGTCCTGCAACCCTGAGCCAGGGTCCGTGCGAGCCCCCAACTCGCGGTGCCTGACCAGTCCTGCGCGATGCGAGCGGTTCCGCGGCTGAGCGCTTGCAGGTTGGGGAGAGGCTGGGTGGAGGCTGTGGGAGCCTGGCAGGACAGAGGCGGATCTGGGGCTAAGGAAAGCGTCCAGAAAGCCAGTGGGTGGAGTCCTTGCCCCTCTCCGAACCACTCGGACGGGTGGAGGAACACGCGGCGTAGGGCTGGCTCCTTTCTTTAGAAAACGCCTTTTGTGCACAGCGAAGGCGCGCGCGAGGGCTCTGGGCACGCAGCCGGTTCATTCATCAGCTGGACGCTGAATGCTTTTGTATGTGGAAAGAAGACC
Organism: Aplodontia rufa; assembly: GCA_004027875.1. Lineage (NCBI taxonomy): Eukaryota > Metazoa > Chordata > Mammalia > Rodentia > Aplodontiidae > Aplodontia > Aplodontia rufa. The sequence continues at coordinate 1,071 of PVKS010017445.1, forward strand.
TACTTATTGTTAAACAGAAACTTCAAAAAAGCCACAGAAAGATTACAAAATTAAAGAGTCACTTGCAATCAATTCTATATCATTGTGAATATTTTGGGATCCACCCTTACAAGCTTTTTTCCTAAGCGTCACACACACACACATACACACACACTCTCTGATATTAAGCCATAGCTCTTTGTAATTTGCTATCTTTCACTATATAGATTACTGTCGATTTTCTACGTTAATCAAGGTAGATTTCCATGTAGGGCACCTTTGGCATTCAACATCCTGCATCTTCTCTCCCTCTTCCCCTCTTCTTCCTGCTCTGAGCCCTAGGGCACAGATCCAGGAATTCCGGTGGAGGAGTTGCATCCTCTGGCTTCCCCTGCTTTTGGTTAAAGGGAGGTTCAGCAGAAGGTGGGCAGGGCCTCTAGAGAACCCAGTTCCCTTCTTTTTTTAAATTAATTTATTTTTTAAAGACAGAGAGGGAAAGTGAGAGTGAGAAAGAGAATTAATTTTATTTAGTTTTTACCTGGCTTTTGTTGCTCCAACACGTCCTTGTACGCGTGGTGCTGGGGTTTGAACCCGTGTCCTCGGTTGCCAGGCAAGCGCTGTAACTGCTGAGCCACTGCTCCAGCACCCCAGCACCCTTCTTGTGGTCCCAGAGGGTTGGCAGCTGTTCTGTTCTCTCAGTTGAAGCCCACCTTTTCTTATCATAGACCCTCTCTAGGTGACTATGCTTTTCAAGTTCTCCTCACCATCCTGTCTCCAAAACATTCACCCACCTTGTTTAGCTTTCCCTAACACTTGAAACCTTCCTGTTCCTAATTAAACTCTCTTCAGTCACCCAACTTGAATTTGCCATCAATCCTGCCAGGGATGCTGACCTGTACCATCTGATTAAAGCCTAAGTTTTTTAAAAGAATTTTAAATATTTTTCTGTATTTTCCAAACTTTCCACAATGGTGTTTTGTGTTTATGAATTTTTTTTTTTTAAAGAGAGAGGGACAGTGAGAGAGACAGAGAAAGAAACGACTTTATTTAGTTTTTCACATGGCTTTTAGTTGCTCCAACACTTAGTTGTGTGTGTGGTGCTGGGGTTCGAACCCGGGTTCTCGTGCTTGCCAGGCAAGTGCTGAAACCGCTCCAGTCCCTATGAATTTTTTTTTTAAAGAGAGAGGGACAGTGAGAAAAAAAAAGAATCAATTTTATTTACTTTTTTTTCATGTGGCTTTTGTTGACCTTACACTTTGTTGCGTACATGGTGCTGGGGTTCGAACTCTTCTCTTCAGGCGTGCCAGGCAAGCTCCATAACTGCTGAGCCACTGCTGGAGCTCCTGTTTATGAATTTTTTTTTAAAGAGAGAGGGACAGTGAGAGAGAAAGAATCAGCTTTATTTAGTCTTTCGTGTCCTTTTCGTTGCTCTGACACTTTGTTGTGTATGTGGTGCTTGGGTTTGAACCTGTGTACTTGCGCACCCCGGGCAAGTGCCCTAACTGATGAGCCACCACTCCAGCCCCTTGTATCATTTTTTTTTAAAGAGAGAGGGAAAGCGAGTGAGAGAGAGAGAGAGAAAGAGAGAATCAATATTTAATTTTTTGTTTTTCACGTGGCCTTCGTTGCTCCAACACTTCATTGTGTATGTGGCGCTGGGGTTTGAACTCAGGTACTCGCACATGCCAGGCAAGTGCCATACTGCTGAGCCACCGTATCACTTTTGCAAAAACTAAACTTTAAAAAATAAATTCCTGGGAGAAATGTGTACATTTTGATACTTTAAGCGCAGCTGGGCACAGTGGTCCATACCTGTAATCTCAGTGGCTTAGGAGGCTGAGGCAAGAGGATCGCAAGTTTGAAGCTAGCCTCAGCACCTTTGCCAGACCATGTCTCAAAATAAAAAATAAAAAGGGCTGGGGATGTGGCTCAATGATTAAGAAAAAAAAATCAGAAGTTATTTAACTTTTTCTGTAAATGGCCAGAGAGTTAATGTTTTAATGTTTATAAGTATGAGAAAGAAGAGGGAAAGACCCTTTCCTTATTAACCGTTAAAGGTCACGACCAATATCCCTATAACCAAAAAACAAAACAACAGATTAACAGGAGAAAAGCATTCAGTTGCTTATTTAATCAGTTTTATGTGAGGGGGGGGGCTTTAGAATAAAGGCCAAAGACACAAGGGAAAATGTCCCTGTTTTTGTTTTGGTTTTTGGTACGCAGGGGCGCTTAACCTTGATCCACATCCCCAGCCCTTTTTGTATTTTATTTTGAGACAGAGTCTCACTAAGTTGCTTAGGGCTTTGCTAAATTGCTGAGGCTGGCTTTGAATTTGCAACCCTCCTGCCTCGGCTTCCCTAAGTAGCTGGGGGGAAATGTCTGTTTTCTGCCTAGGTTCAATGAAGTGGGGACAGAGGTATAGAAATGATATTGGAGAAGGAGGATATAATCTAATGGTAACCAGCCAAGTGGGGAAAGCTGGCAAAGCCTGTCTGTTCAGATTCTTCTTGGCCTCTTCGACCTGTTATTGGACAAAGAGTAGATGAGAGAATGTTCTTATGGCCAGCTTGAGACAGAAAGGCTAAAGACAGAGTAATCATTCTGGTTTTTATGGTTGACTTTGGAAAACAGGCCTCTAGTTGCTATGACTCAACTTGGGGAAGAGGAATTCTGGTTTGTATAATTGTGTTGGGGGGGAATGAGGGATGAGAGACAGGACAGGAGAAGGTCACAGAGACCTTGTTTTTGAGGCTGCTTCTGAGGATATTCAGGGTCCTTTGTTTAGCTCAAAGTACTCAGCATATCAAAGTACCATATTTTGGGACACTGCTTTCTGAATCCCAATACATGCCAAGAGGTAGAATTAAGTATATTAGATAGGTACTAACATAATGAGAGAAAAGACATTTCCACGATATTTTTATTAACAAAATTCAAAGTATAATAATGAATTGAGCACAGTATTTTATGTGGTTCTACAAAGAAGGACAGAATTCATTTTTTAAAAATAATGTCACTTAATTTAGGTTCGATGTGTGTTTCCTATTATCCAAACCTACAGCAAATGTTCATCTGCTGATGCTAATCTGTAAGGAGGTTTTACCTATTTCTTTGAAAATGTCTTTTCAGAAAATAAACAATAATAGATGCTGGAGGGGCTGTGGAGAGATAGGCACACTAACACACTGTTGGTGGAGCTGCTGACTGGTACAGCCCCTCTGGAAAGCAATATGGAGAATCCTTAAAAAATTAGGGATGAGTCCACCATATGACCCTGCTATTCCACTCCTGGGAATCTTTCCAGGGGACTTAGAATCAACACATTACAGTGACACAGCAATATCGATGTTCATAGCAGCACAATTTACTATTGCTAGGCTATGGAAACAACCCCGATGTCCCTCACTGGAAGAATGGATCCAAAAACTGTGGTACATTTATACCATGGAATACTACACAGCAATTAGAAACAATGATATTGCAGCCTTCGAAGGTAAATGGATGGCTATGGAAGAGATCATGATGAGTAAAATCAGCTTAACCCAGAGAACTAAGGGTCGATTGTCTCCACTCATCTGTGGAGGTGGGGACTAGACCCTGGACAGTGAGAAAGTTGGTCTAGTAGCATGAGTTAAATCCAGATAAGATGTAATGCTTTACAATCTAATACTTTTTTTAGAGCTATAGTGGGGAGGGGAAGGGAGGGATAAGGGAGGGTAATTGGGGGGGGCACTCCTGGGGATAAATGCAATATCCAAAATATATACACATTTTATATTATTTTGTTAAAATCTTGTAAGGTTGCTCAAAAATAAATTAAAAAAAAAAGAAAAGAAAATGTGTTTTCAGGGGATTGGAGCGATGGCTCCGTGGTTACATGTGCTTGTCTGACATGTGCAAGGACACAGGTTCGAACCCCAGTACCAAGTACACAATGAAGTGTGGAGCAATGACAGCCACATGACAAGCTAAATAAAATTGGGGCTGGACCGGTGGCTCTCTGTTACAGCGCCTGCCCGGCATGCACGAGTATGCAAGTTTGAACCCCAGCACCACGTACCAACAAAGTCTCTGAGCAAGGAAGGCAACGTGAAAAACTAAACAAAAATTGTTCCTCTCTTTCTCTCTCTCTCACTGTCCCCTCTCTCTTAAAAAAAAAAAACCTAAATAAAATTGATTCTGTCTTTCTCTCTCTCACAAAAAGAGAAAGAAAATATTTTTTCAGACAGATAGGTAATGCCTAATACTTGTTTTTCAGAAACTGGGGATTGAATTCAGGGCCTCACATTTGCTAGGCAGGTGCTCTACCACTGAGTTATATCTCCAGCCCAAAAGCCTAAAAGTACTAAAGTACTTATATTAATCCGTAAGTGTGTGTGTGTGTATATATATATATATATATATATATTTTTTTTTTTTTTTTTTTTTTTTTTTTTTTAAAGAGAGAGAGACTCAGGGTGGGGATTTAGCTCAGTGGCAGAGCACTTGCCTAGCATATACATGGCCCTGTGTTCGGTCCTCAGCCCTGAAAAAAAAAAAAAAGAGAGAGAGAGAGAGGCTCAGTGGTGGCTCATCAGTTGGGGTACTTGCCTGGCATGCATAAGGACCCAGGTTCAAACCCCAGCACCATGTACAGAACTGTCAGGAAACAAAGGCCGGATGAAAAACCTAAAGAAAATTGAATCTCTATCTCTCACTTGATTCAAAGAATAGACACTTAGTTGTGTGCTGGGCTTTGAACCTGGATCCTTATGCATGCCAGGCAAGTGCTCCAACTGCTGAGCCACAGCTCCAGCCCCAAGCATATGGTTTTTTTAATTGATCATATTATATTCATTGCTTAGAAAACATTTTTATAATTAGATTCTTCTCTCCGTATTGCCTTTTAGTATGGCATGGCATTGTAAAAAATTGAAGGTTAGATGGAAGCTCCTCAGTCACAAACAGATGAATCGTGAAATATAGAAGTGTCCTTGCTCCTTGCTGGTAAACTGCTAGAAATGCAGTCTGAGCTCAGAAAATGTATCTGCTGCAAATTTACATGGGATTGGGCTGGAGCGGTGGCTCGGCGGTTTCGGCGCTTGCTTGGCAAGCACGAGGACCGGGGTTCAAGCCCCAGCACCATGTACACAGCTAAGTGTTGGAGCAACAAAGGCCATGTGAAAAACTAAATAAAGTTGTTTCTCTCTCTGTCTCTCTCACTTTCCCTCTTTTAAAAAAAAATTTACATGGGATTGGAGATCTCAATTCTTGTTTGCCAGCATGGGAAGTGTATTAAGCAGCTTGATATCACTTGTGAGTCAAACACTGTTGTTGAAATGACTTCATTACAGTATGAATTTCACATAGAAGCACCATTTTGCCTTGTAATTTTAGATTTAATTCATTAAGAAATAGTATTAAGGGCTGGAGCGGTGGCTCAGTAGTTATGGAGCTTACCTGGCATGTGTGAGGATCCAGGTTAGAATCCCAGCACCACGTACACAACAAAGTGTCAACAACAAAAGCCATATGAAAAACTGAATAAGGGGCTGGAGCGGTAGCTTGGTAGTTATGGCGCTTGCCGGGCATGAGCAAGTACACAGTTTCCAACCCCAGCACCACATGCACAGCTAGGTGTCAGAGCAATGAAAGCCATGTGAAAAACTCAATAAAAATCGATTCTCTCTCTCTCTCATTGTCCTTCGCTCTTAAAAAAAAGAAAGAAAAAGTGAATAAAATTGAATCCCTCTCTCTCTCTGTGCTCTCTTTAAAAGAAGAAAGAAAGAAAAAAAGAAATGATATTAAGTCCACAACCAAAACTAATGTCAATGCTATTTGTTGTTTGAAAACAGTGGTTGAGGGTAGAAAACATTTAATCTCAGACTTGAGCTAAAAGGAAACAAAACAAAAAGAAAAAAACCGGTCTGGGAGGACAGCTCAGGAGCAGAGAGCCGGCCTAACATGTATGAGACCCTGCATTCAGTCCCCAGCATCACAAAAAATAAATACAAATAAATAAAACTTCACTAACGCCACACTCCCAAACCAATGTGGGATAGAGTAAGTCCAGATAGTCAGCTTCACAGAACTGATGGTTTGTTTTTGGTTTTTTGTTTTCAGGGCTGAGGACTGAACTGCGGGCCTTGCTCGTGCTAGGCAAGCGCTCTGCCACTGAGCTAAATCCCCAACCGCAGAACTGATGGTTTTCAACTCCAAGAATGTTAACAAAGTTCACTGTTGCCACTATCGCCTTACTGATACATGAGGTAATTCCCACTCTAGCTCTGCTGATGAAAGGAACACTTGCAGGCTTTTTTTTTTTTTTTTTTAAGAGAGGAGAGAGAGAGAGGGGGATTTAATTTTATTTATTTTTTCATCTGGTCTTGGTTTCTCTGACACGTGGTTCTGGGATTTGATCCTGCGTCCTCTCGCATGCCACACAAGCCCTGTAACCATCGAGTCACCACTCCAGTCCCACACCTGTAGGTTTTTTGTTTTTTTTTTTTTAAGAGAGAGGGACAGTGAGAGAGAGAGAAAGAGAGAATCAATTTTATTTAGTTTTTCCTATGACTTTCACTGCTCTGAGACTTCGTTGTGTATGTGGTGCTGGGGTTTGAACCCGCGTGCCAGGCAAACACTGTAACCACCAAGCCACCACTCCAGCCCCACACCTATAAGTTTTATTTTTTTTATTTTTTTTAAAGAGAGAAGGACAGTGAGAGAGAGAGAGAATCAACTTTCATTGAATTTTTCACATGGCTTAAGTTGCCCCGACACTTAGTTGCTGGGGTTTGAACCCGTGTACTTGTGCATGCCGGGCAAGCACCGTAACCACTGAGCCACCGCTCCAGCCCCACCTATAGGTTTTAAATGCCTTATACTTTCACAAGCTTTGTAAATTTGCCCATTGAATCCTTTTTCTGCTCCACATAAATTTTCAGTTGCCACACATCCCGCAGATTCTATCTCAGGCTGTACTGAATTAATGCATTTCAACCTCTTTGAAATATCCTTGCCTGTGATCATTTCATTCAGACTATTCATGTCTGATTCTTCGTTAACTGTAAACTCTGCACTGGCTTCTGGAATAAATAGCAACATTTAAGCAGTATCACTAACATCTTTCCACTAACCAAAAGCTGAGGAAAATCACTGAAAATCATTTGCCTTCTTTTTTAAATTGATAACTGATTATTGATGTTTCAGTATTCTGTTAGTCTTTGAACAATTGTTCTCATCAAAAGGGTAACAGATTTTTTTTAAGAAGTTTTAGATTTTGGGGGCTGGAGCAGTGGCTCAGCGGTTACAGTGCTTGCTCAGCATGTGTGAGTACACGAGTTCAAACCCCAGCACCATGTACGCAATGAAGTCTCGGAGCAACAAAAGGCACCTGAAAAACTAAATAAAAATTCTCTCTCTCTCTCTCTCTTTCTCTCTCACTGTCCGTCTCTCTTAAAAAAAAAAAAAAGAAGTTTTAGATTTTGCAGGCAAACAGAATCAAGGATATTAAGGAGGTACTTTCTGTGTACCATTTAATGTACTTACTTTATTTTTTGCAGTGTTGGGAATTGAACCTGGACCTCATCCACACAATGCAAACACTTTATTACTGATCTATATCCCCAATCCTGTACTTTCCTATTTTTTTTTTTTAAGAGAGAGTGGGGGGCTGGAGCGGTGGCTCAGCAGTTAGGTCACTTGCCTGGTAGGCACAAGGATGCAGGTTCAAACCCCAGCACCACGTACACAACTAAATGTTGGAGCAACGGAGGCCATGTGAAAAACTAAATAAAATTGATTCTGTCTCTCTCACACACACACTATCCTTCTCTCTTAAAAAAAAAAAAAAGAAAGAAAGAAAGAAAGAAACTGACGAGCCACTGCCTTCTGCCATCACGTCCTGCCTCACCTGGAGCCCCAAGGAAAGGAACGGGCTTTCCATGGACTGAGACTTATGAAACCGTGAGCTCCCACATAAACTCTTCCTCCTAAAATTGTTATCAGGTCTTTTACTCACACAAGTGAAAAAGCTGACTAAAACACCAGCTCTTTTTGTTTTTTGAGACAGGGTCTCACTAAATTACTTAAGCCTTGCTAAATGGCTGAGGCTGGTTTTGAACTTGTAATTCTGCAACCTCAGCCTCCCAAGTCCCTGGGATTGTAAGTGTGTGCCACCGTGCCCAGCAGTCAACTTCATTTCTCTGCAGACCATGAATGAACAAGCATTTTCCCAATAATCACTTTTTTTATTTTTTTTGCTACTGGAGATTGAATCCTGGGGGTGCTTTACCACTGAGTTACATCCCCGGATCACCAGCTCTTTTTTTTTTTTTTTTTTTTTTTTTTTTAGAGACAGGGTCTTACTAAGTTGCTTAGGGCCTTGCTAAATTGCTGAAGCTGGCTTTGAACTTGCAATCTTCCTATCTCAGCCTTCCAAACCACTGAGATTACAGGTGTGTGCTACTGTGCCTGGCCAAACACTTTTTTTTTTTATTTTAGAGAATCAATTTTATTTAGTTTTTCATGTGGCTGTCGTTGCTCTGACACTAAATTGTGTACGTGATGATGGGGTTTAAACCTGTGTCCTCACACATAACAGGCAAGTGCCGTAACTGCTGAGCCACTTCTCCAGCCCCCAAACACACATTTTTAAACGGTGGTTTTTCACATTGTGAAATGTGTTTTTTCATCCAATGTTGTCACGTCGTAAATGAACAGATAACCAGTGCTCAGTAATATGATCTATGCTTCATCGTTCGAGCTTAGAAAAAAGTTTACTTTGGACCTTCAGTTGGGTCAACCAGCAGAGTCTATCCTGCTCCTGGATTAGATAAGTCAGTAGTTCTGGAATTACTTTCCAGGTTGTTTTAGGGGTCTCTCTGCATTGTCCTGGATAAGGAGACTTGGAACTTGGCTAGTGTTTCAGCGGATGGGTTTTAGTTAGTGGCAAGTAAGTGACCATCACTTCCTTTGTTCCTTGGACAGTTAAGGTGGGAAAGGAAGACTGAGGACTCTTTCTGACACTCTACAGATCCATTTCAGGAAATCCATTCTGGATCCCTCCTCCTCCCAAACTGGTCTTGCAAAACTCCTAGCACTGTTGGTATTTTTTAATGTGTGATAAGACTTGTCCAGCCTTCCATCCTTTATGAAGTTCTTTTTTATACAATTATGTCACCAGCAGAGCTGCCAGTAAGTTTAGGACTTTTCCCCCCACTCTTGGATGCTGGGGATTGAACCCAGGGTTTTGAACATGCTAGGTAAGCCCTCTACAACTCAGCTACATGCCTAACCCTTTTATTTAAAAAAAAAAATCCCCCCCTTTTTTTACTGGTGCATCATAGTTGTACATAATGATGTGATTTGCTGTTACACATTCGTGCATGCACACTTTTTCTTTTTTTAAATTTTGAGAGTCTTGCTAAATTGCTGGCCTCAGATTTGTGATCCACCTGCCTCAGCCTGCCCAGTAGTTGGGATTACAGGCATGGGCTACCACCCTGGCTTGGTTGAGGCTTCTTCTTCCAACGTGGCTACAGTGGCAAGCTTCAAAGTGACCCTCATGAACGGACCAGCCCAGTGCTCTCCGGTCCTTTCATGCAGGGTCGCTTGCGTCTGGGCGTGGGCCGGGAGCGAGGCGCGTTTCAGGGGAGCACACACCTCACCTCCAGCTCCACTTTGCTCAGTCAGCGCAATGGCTTTTCCCAGGAAACTTCCAGCTTGGCCACCATCGTCCCCACACCTAGAGTCCCAGTAAGAATCTTCTCCACGCCCGGAGGAGCGAGGCTGACAGCGGCAGCTCCAGGGCCCCCTTGTGCGCCTAGGGAGGCCGAGCAGAAGAGCTGAGCTCCTCCCGAAGCCCCCAGGCGCCGGGCGCGGAGAGCGAGCGTGCAAGCGGAGGTCCCGGGGCGCGGGCGGCGCTCGCCCAGCGCGGGGCCGCCGGGGCTGGGCGGGGAGAAGCCGGCACGGGCTGGGCGGGGCGGAGCCGGGGCGGCGGGAGCTGTTGCGCGCGGCCGGCGGCTGGCTTAGCCGGGGCCCTCCGCGCGCAGACCATCGGACGCTCGGACTGACGTGGTCAGCACCCCGGGAGCGGGGATCCGCGCCATTCCCGCCTATGGTCCGGGAGAGGAACCCGGAGCCCCCACACCGCCCGGAACAAGGCAAAGGCGGCGAGGCTGCTCTGTCTCTTTAAGATCGTGTTCCTGCTAATCGCAGCGACGGTAAGTAACCTGGCCCCAGGTCCCCGTTGCAAACCAGGGAAGGGATGGGTCCTTAGTTTAGTCTGGATACGTGGATGATGGTACAGATCTCTGGGCGTGGGTTTTGGAGACGTTAACAAATGGCAGAACCCCCAGATACCTTGTACATTTTAACAGGGTTCCTGGAGAGGGCGGTGAGATTAAGCAAGGCCAAGTTCCAAAGGAAGAGAGCCCCTCACCTGGCTTCCGCGTCCTCAGGGCACAGATCTTCATGAATCCTGGTAAGCCCTGTAGTTGGTGCACTATTGGGGTGAAGGCTAGAACCTTCGGGCTTTGGTGGTGGGTGGAGAGGCAGAGGAACCTGCCATTGCCCGCTGTCAGGCCCTTGAGTTAATCAGGCAGTTTCCTGGGCTGAGAGGTGGAGCTGATGGGGCATCTGGCAGTCCCCTTGGGACCTCAGAGGGTGCAGCAGCTACCAGGAGCTGGTAGCACTGTGCTTCCCTGGTGCTAAGCGGGCAAAGAGGTGAGGCTGATGATACAGGGTGAGCAGAATGAGGATTATGAAGTCATAGAGGAAGTGGGACTACAGCTGGGGGCCTAGGGCTGGCTACCTGGAGAGAGGAAAGGTGTTGCCCAGTGCTTTCTGCCTGTGGAAGGGAGCCTCTAGGATCAGCAGGGCTTTTTTTTGGTGCCCAAGGTGGACTGATGAGTTGGGTGAGGTCACCCCACTGCAAGGGTCCTCTTTCCCATCCTACATTGGAATGAAACAGTTCCTGTCCGCCCTCCGGAAGCCTAAATACCACTCACATCATGTGGAAGGAAAGCAGTAGAGAGACCGAGCGGCACATCCTGCTGTCTCCCTTTCTCCCAAACCTCTTCCCAGACAGACCACCCTTGCTCCGTCCAAGCCCAGCTCTGTGAGCTTTCTGATCCTCCTGAGTAGTTGCCTTTCAGGATTTGGGGATACCAGGGCTCTGGGGAGATGTGCTGGAGAGAGATGCCTCTGGAAGATTACCACTGACTCCCACCCTCCCACTTCTCCAGATGCAGAGGCCTCCATGGCTGTGATAAGCCTGCTGTTCTTGGCAGTGATGTATGTTGTTCACCACCCCCTGATGGTCAGTGACCGAATGGACCTGGACACACTAGCCAGGAGTCGGCAGATGGAAAAGCGAATGAGCGAGGAGATGCGGCAGTTAGAGTTAGAGTTTGAAGACAGAAAGCGGGCAGCTGAAGAGAAGCAGAGGGCAGAGGACTTCTGGAGAGGAGACACATCCAGCGATCAGTTAGTGCTGGGGAAGAAAAAGAAGGGATGGCCATTCCAGGCCGATGGCCAGGAGGGTCCTCTGGGCTGGATGCTGGGAAACCTGTGGAATGCCGGCCTCTTTTGTCTATTTCTCGTCTTTGAGCTTCTGCGACAGAACATGCAGCATGAGCCGGCCTTTGAGTCCAGCAGTGATGAGGAGGAGGAGGAAGTCCGTGTTGTGCCTGTCACTTCTTACAACTGGCTCACGGACTTCCCCTCCCAGGATGCCCTGGAATCCTTTTACAAACACTACGTCCAAAACGTTATCCAGGACCTGCCCTGCACCTGTGAGTTCGTGGAGAGCTTTGTGGATGATCTCATCGAGGCCTGTCGGGTGCTCAGCCGCCGGCAGGCTCATCCACAGTTGGAGGACTGCCTGGGCATTGGGGCTGCCTTTGAGAAGTGGGGAACCCTCCATGAAACCCAGAAATTTGATATTCTGGTGCCCATTCTCCCCCCGGAGGGTACCATGTTTGTCTTGGAGATGAGGGACCCCGCGCTTGGGCGACGCTGTGGCTGTGTGTTGGTGGAGTCTGAGTGCGGGTGCAAGCGCGAGAAGGTGCTGGGGGATGTGTTGTGCCTGGTGCACCACAACAGAGATCACTCAGTGGCCTTGGGAAAGTGCAGCAGCTCCATCAAGGCAGCTCTCTGCACCGGCTGCCACCTGGATGTGTGTAAGACTGTGCAGTGGTTCCGGAACATGGTGAGCAATGCCTGGGCCCTGGTGGCCCATAAGTATGACTTTAAGCTCAGTCTGCCATCGTCTACCACCTCCTGTAAGCTCAGGCTGGATTACCGCTCGGGCCGCTTTCTGTCGATCAGCTTGGTCCTGGGGGTGCAGCGGGAAGACACCTTGGTCTACCTGGTGAGTCAGGCCCCTGAACAGGAACAGCTCACCAGCATCGACTGGCCTGAATCCTTTGCAGCCTGTGAGCACTTGTTCCTGAAACTTGTAGGGCGCTTTGCACCAGAAAACACCTGTCACCTCAAGTGCCTCCAGATCGTTTTGAGTCTCCAGGACCACCAGAGCTTACCGCCTGGGGCATCGCGCCCCATCCTCACTCCTTACCACTTCAAAACAGCCCTCATGCACCTGTTGCTACGGCTGCCCCTAACAGACTGGCAGCACCACATGCTTTCTCAGCGGCTCCAGGACCTTCTCTGGTTCTTGGGCCGTGGCCTCCAGCAAAGGTCCCTCCACCATTTCCTCATTGGTAACAACTTTCTGCCCCTGACCATCCCAATCCCTAAGACGTTTCGGAATGCTGAGCCTGTCAATCTCTTCCAACACCTGGTGCTAAACCCCATAGCACACTCACAGGCAGTGGAGGAGTTCCACAACCTTCTGACCCAGGTGAAAACTCTGCCCTGTGCCCCGTTGGCTGGGGCACCTTAATGTAAAGGCCATTAAAAAAAAAAAACCCACAAAAATGGGAGAAGGTATTTCTAATTCCTCAGGCTGCAAAAGAATTTATTTTTCACATATATCAATAGTGTATATGTGACCCTCACCTTGCCAGTGGGGGCTGTGATAGAGTGCACAAGATGGCCAGGAGGATGGATACAGCCTGCAGGGCCTAACCTAGGGTGGGCTGAGGACTTCTCCTGACTTAGCTTTCAACAGGACCCAGAGAAGGTCCAGGGCAACGGATGTTTTGGGAGGATCTTGCTGTGAAGTTGTGTTTCTGTACCAACACTGGATGCGAAAGAGAACCAGAGAATACCTCCATTCCAGCTTACTGCTTTTTGTGAATGGCTCCCACACATGTTCTTGGTGAACTGGTTTCTTTGTTGAACTATTAGTTAAATTCCCATCCCTGCAAATGCACGCCACTTTATCCCAAATACTGTGATGGCAGCTTCTCATACTTTAGGATCTAATTTTTCAGATCTTGACTGTTTTGAAAATATAACCAAGATGCTTTTCCACTTTCTTAATTAGCCATATTTTCATGATATTATAGTTGTTTTATGAACTAAGGAAAACTCCAGTGCCGCCCAAATGATTTTGTTAACATTGATTCACACATGTTAAGTCAATGGTGACGTGTGCCAACTGAGATAATGTATTTCCTGTATTTCATGAAATAGCCAACATCTAATAACCTTTCTAGTGCCTGGAAGCCACATTATAAAGATTGAGGACAAGCATTCTGGGGGCTCCGTGATTATCAATTACTCTTGTTTCTGAGGAGGAGCCACTTGTTTGTTATATGAAAAAGTTTAGCTACCTCATGTAGCTGGAATTTTCTAGTCATGCCTTTGTGGTCTCTTCAAAGATGACAAAGGGATTACTTGATGTTTACGGTTTTGGAAAAGAGGGGTCATCACAATCCAGGCCCACTGCCAGGGCTGGACAGGAAGGGATTGTGAAGCAGTTCAACAGAGTCCTGATTCTAAGAGATATGGTTGGTGTATTTTCCCCTCCTTTCAAAACTTTGGGCATCCTGAGGAGGAGGGCTAAGAAATAGTGGTGGGTGTGGTTGCTTTGGATATATTAATATTCTTCCTACCCAGGACTACCAAGGGAGGAGAACCTGGCCCCACATTTAACTTACCTTGGGTAGGGGTGAGATGCTGGGTTTTGGGACTTCTGTTGTGACATACACATCTTCCCTCCATCCCGCTGGCAACAATAAATTGTCCCAGCAACTGATGTCAGTCAATATTTGGAACTCCTGTTGCACAGCAGAGGTGCTGTGCTTCCATGTCACCTTCCTGGCATCTGCCAATTACTGCTTTCAGGGTAAAATGCAATAATGTCTGATTTTATGCCAGTGGGATTTCAGTATTTTAAAAAATCTGTATATTGTTTTTCTTTTTTTAAGAGAGAGGAAGAGAGTGTGTGTGAGAGAGAAAAAGAATTAATTTTATTTTTCCATCTGGCCTTTGTTTCTCTGACACCACTGTGTACATGGTACTGGGGTTGAAACCTGGGTCCTTACACATGCCAGGCAAGCACTCTAACTGCTGAGCCACTGCTCCAGCCTTGCATCTGTATATTTTTTTTTTTTTGGAGACTTTTTTTTTCTTTTTGGTATCAGGGATTGAATCCAAGGGCACTTTACCACTGAGCCACATCTCCAGCCGTTTATTATACTTTATTTTGAGACAGGCTCTTGCTAAGTTGCTTAGGCCCTCGCTAAGTTGCTGAGGCTTACTTTGAATTTGTGATCCGCGTGCCTCAGCCTCCTGAGTCACCTGGATTACAGGTGTGATCCACTGCACCCGGCATTGTTGAGAAATTCTTTGCTGGTGTTTTAGTTCCAAATCAATAAGGAGGATATTTTATGTACAAACTGGAATCTGCAATAAGACACTCAGCAGATCTGCATTCTCACATGTCTATTCCCAAGAAGTTCATGTTACCGACAGCTCCAACCGTACATCCTGGTATTTCTCAATGTATCGTAAACCAGTCTGCCCTGTGGTTTTCTAGTGGCATGGCCTGTGGCTAGGAAAGAGTAACTCACATGTTAAGGAACCATCTAGGTTATTAATTTTCATGGTGCCCAAACCAAAATATCAACCAGATTAAAAGATCTTAGTGACTACAAACAACATAAGCACTGAAGTCTACCCAGATAGAGAAGGTGGTATGATTTCTAGGTCTGCGTGGTTGGTTCTAGTCCAATAGGAGACAAGAAAGAAAACATAAAGTTATGTGTGGGTAGAAGATTACAAACGGATCAGTCAGCAAAGTCTGGGTGGGGCAGAAGGTACAAGGAGTACAGAAAAAAAAAAAACAACCCAAAACAAAACAAGTAGTAATGGGAAGAACAGACCTGCAGTGCTCTGGGAATACTTTCACAATTAAAGGGGAAACCTCTCCAGTTAGGAAGCTCAGCTTTATTCTGAAACAAAACCTGGTGAGCCCCCAGGATGCAGCAGCATTTCTAGTAATGGGAATACTTAGCACTCACCAAGCATTGCCAGTGGCCTGGGTGCTGTTCTGACCGCTTTACAGCTGGCAATTCATAGCCTGTAATCCCAGCAGTTTAGGAGGCTGAGGCAGGAGGACTGCAAGCTCAAAGTCAGGCTCAGCCACTTAGTGACTAAGTGGCTAAGCAACCTAGTAAGACCCTGTCTCAAAATAAAAAAAATGCTCTGGGGGAAACTGCAATAGATGAAACCCATAGTAGCTTATCTATGCGTTGGCATTACCCCTGGTTATCAAAGTTTATACACATTGATTGCTACAGTTTTGACAATGTTTCCCCCTCATCTGTATCCTGTATCACAATATACTTCTAATAAATGTGGAAAAAAAAAAGAGAGAGATCTCTGCAAGCAAAAAAAAAAAAAATAAATAAATAAATAAATAAATAAATAAAAAATAAAAAAATGCCCCTGGGGGGCTGGAGCAGTGGCATAATGGTTGGTGCGCTTGTCTGGCAAGTCCTAGAACCCAGGTTCGAACCCCAGCACCACATAACCAAGTGTCAAAGAAACAAAAACCAGACAAATAAAATTGGTTCTTTCTCACCCCCCGCCCCCCACCGTCCCTCTCTTAACAACAACAACAAAAAAGTCCCTGGGGCTGCCTGAGAGGTGACTCAGTGATAGAACACTGCCTGGCATTCACAAGGACCTGAATTTGAACCCCAGCACCACATACACAACTAAGTTCAGAAAAACAAAAAACAAATGAAAAATAAATGTGACTTTTGAAAAAAAAATGCCCCTGGTTTCAATCCCTGGTACCAAGAAAAAAAAAAAGGGACATCTGGTAATTCATTTTATCCTCACATTAGAACCCCCACCCCAAGCAGGTTCTTTGTCTCCTCTACATCTGAGGAAACTGAGGCATGCAGTTTTCCCATGGTTACAGAGCTAGTTAAGTGGCAAAGTCTTGAAGAGCAAGGTAGTTTCAGGAATGAAACCGAATTAGGAGTTAAAGTGCTTTGAAAAGCAAAAAGCACCATGTTAACTTTAAGACAGAGGGAGGTGGGGCTGGAGCAGTGGCTCAGCGGTGGCTCAGCTGTTGCTCAGTGGTTTCAGTGGTTGGTCAGCGGTTTCAAGGCCTGTCTAGCATGCATGAGTACGTGGGTTCGAACCCCAGCACCACGTACACAATGAAGTGTTTTAGCAACAAAAGCCACATGAAAAACTAAATAAAATTGATTCTCACTCTCTCACTGTTCTTCTCTCTTAAAAAAAAAAAAAAGATAAACAGAGGTATGTTCTTGTTAGGAAATTCTAAAAGAAAGAAATTGTTGTTAGCCCAGTCTTTAGGAGGTCAGGAATTTCATATCACATACAAAAATGAAAGGCATTTGAAAAGGCCAAAATGAATGCAAAACCATTTCACCTATATGTATACTGCACTTCCCAGCAGCTTAATGATTTAAATCAGGAACTAATTTATAAGTCAGCTGCAGGCTGGAAAGGCAGGGGAAACTGTTTTTCTTTTCTTGGCTCTAAGTATGGGGGCCTTCTACTCAGCTACATTTTCCCTCCCGTTTTACTTTTTGAGACAGACTGGCCTCAAACTTGGGATCCTCCTGCCTCAACCT
>PVKS010017445.1:18152-42114 GCA_004027875.1 Aplodontia rufa
TTTTGGGGAAGTAGACTCCTGGTGGTGAGTGCAATGGGGAAGAGGATGGCTCCAGCATTGCTTTTCTGACAGCCTGGGAGTAGCGGGGGGGGGGGGGGGGGGGGGGCTTCCATTTACTTCTGCACAGAGGAACTTAGCTTTGTGTATCACTGATAAATCTTGCAATCTTTTGGCAACTTCCATAGCTCTAACTCCAAAACAAAGACAGCATTCAGAGCTGGAGGAAGGACCTGCATTGGGTGTGTCTGTGACCTGGAGCTGGCTCTGCCTCCCTGCACCCAACCCCAAGCAAGCTCTGGAGGCTCCATTATCACCAAAACAACCTCAGCCTCACCTAGTAGGCTACCCAGCAGCCTTCCTCTGCCAGTGCTCCAAGCCAGTTCTTCAAGGGCTCCCAGTTCAGTGCCACCCATAACCCTCCCAACTATCCTCACTCTCAAGTGTGCTCAGCAGAGGGAACTAGTTAAACAAGGGAGATGACAAGGACCCTAGTGTATATTGAGCCTACATGCCTATAGAGAGTTGAATGTATTATCTAACTCTTCATAAAGTCCAGTGAAGTGGGTATTCTCATCCCCATTTTATAGATGGGGAAGAAAATGATGCCCAGAGAGGTAAACCTGCCCAAACCAGGATCACCCCTCACTCCAAGGGGTTGAACCCAGGGCCTCAACCCAGGATTTAAACTTGTCCCACTTCACTCATTCAATACATATTTAAATACTTGCTGTGTTGGGCTAGCCTCAAGCCCTGAGAAAACAATGGTGAGCAAAGACAACTTTGTCCCCATGGAGTTGGCGGGGTGGGGGGGTAGAGGGGACAATGAACACCACCACAGCACACGCAAAACCGCAATGTGGAAATTCTACTGAAGCCTTCGGAAAGGAGATTTGAGTGTATCAGTCTCCTTACTGGAGTATACACAGGACCTAAAACCTGACTGGAGCTAATGAAGAAAATGAGGATAAAGATGCTGGGCAGAGGAGAGTGCATGTGCAGAGGCCCCTAGGGGAGGCAGGCTTGGTGCAGACAAATCTGAAAGAAGGCCCAAATGGCTGGAAGGCAGGGAGCAAGGAATGCTGGGTTCAAGATGAGGCTGAGAGGCCACAGGGGCCAGACCTTGGAAGGCTTTGGGTCCCTGTTAGAAGTTACCAGGACAATGGACTCTTTGAAGGGTTTTAGACTTCTGGAAGTGGTGGGGGACAAGTGGGAATGACAGATCAGATTTATACTTGGCAAACTCCACTCTGGGCTCAATGAGGCCAGGGTAGGGCAGCAAGAAGGTCATGTGGATGAAAAGGAGAAAGGCTGGCATTCGAGGAGATTTTCAGCTGGATAATGGAGTGTGTGGAAAGAGGGCAACATCCAGGGTGGCTCTTGAGTGTTGATTTTGGTTCCTGGGTGGCTGGTGGTGGCATTTACTAGGTGAAGAATGTTGTTCACTTTCCTTTGCTCTATCTATCTAGATTTGAAAGTGGTCACTAGAAGACAGATTCACACAAAAACCAAAAAGCTTTAAAAAGTGGCTGTTGACAAAGGGCAGTGCTATTTGTTGTCAAAATGACTGAGAGAGGGGCTGGAGCGGTGGCTCGGCGGTTTCGGTGCTTGCCTGGCGAGCATGAGGACCCGGGTTCAAACCCCAGCACCACGTACACAACTGAGTGTTGGAGCAACTAAGGCCATGTGAAAAACTAAATAAAGTTGTTTCTCTCTTTCTCTGTCTCTCTCACTGTCCCTCTCTAATAAAAAAAAAAAATGACTGAGAGACACTGATGGCATTTAGTAGGCTAATGGTGTAAGGGATGCTCAGCAGTTCTACAATGAAAGCAAGGGTCTCCCATGTCATGAATTGCTGCAGTCTGAACTGGGCTCGGATAGGGTGGCTCAGGCCAGTAATCCCATCAACTGGGGAGGCTGAGTTAGGAGGATCACAAGTACAAAGCCAGCCTCAGCAACCCAGTGAAGCCTTAAGCAATTTAGCAAGACCCTGTCTCTCAAAATAAAAATAAAAAGGTCTGTGGATGTGGCTCAGTGGTTAAGTGTTCCTGGGTTCAATTCCTGGTACAAAAACAAACAAACAAACAAAAACAAACTGTTGCACCCTGAATGCCAATAGCAGCCTCGAGGAGGAACACACTAAAAGACACCAGATATGTCCTTTATAAGAAACTGTAGGTGGAGTGTCCAGGAGTACATCTCCAATCCCAGTGATGCGGGGTTTTTGAGATGAGGCCGGATTCTCTGCTAATGGAGTCTGGGCCTCTACAGACTCTAGCAGCCAAAACGGCCCGCTTCTAGTGTTTGCAGCCATTCCCAGTTAAAACTGGGAATTTGGGCTGGCTGCAGGTGTCTGCAGCCGAAAGTGTTAGCAGCTCCCCAGCTAAAAGCTGGGTGTTGCAGCTCTTGGTGTGGTGGAAATTCATCCCGGGAATTCGGCACCGACCTTCTGGGTTCTTGTCTCATGAATCTGAAGAATAAAATCCACGGACAACCACGGAAGGAGGAGTAAAAGGAGTAGGATTTATTTAGGAAGAAGAGCAGAGACTCCACAAGGCAGAGGGGCACCTGGAAGCAGGACACCACTTAATGGAGGTCAGGCCAGAGATTATATTGATTTGGGGTATGAGCATAATTAACACTCGTGCAAAGCAGGCATTGAGAAATGCATCAACCCCATTGGTTAAAATCTATGTAAAACAGGCATTGAAACTGGTCAGGAACACCATTGGTTAAAACAAAAGGTGGCAAATACTTTCTAGTACCTACCTGTGACCACCCCCATCTCTTAGTTGGGACAGGGGTCAGCCCCAAGGTCTTTTTGCATTTGAAGGCCCTGAGCACGCCCTGTCAATCACTCTGCCTCTGCCAGCTAGCTCTTGGACAGGGGCCCTCTGTCCTGACTACCTAGCCATTTCACTTCTCTCCTAATCTGTCTAACCTCCACAAAGAAAGCTCCACGAGAGCCAAGCCCTTGTCCACCCTTCTCGGTTCTGGGCTAGCTAGGCTCGGGAGGAGAAGGTTGTAGAGTGCACCACCTGACGTCCACTCATAGGGCGCTGGTCAGGTGCAGCCAGGAGCTCCGGCGCCTCCGACCCCTCTGCACGAGGACCAAAGCAGTCTGCGCAGGCGCGGGCATGCCCCGCCCACCAATGACGTCACACGACCGTTACGGCGCTCCGCCTCTCCGGGCGCGCAATTTAAACCCAGGTCCAGCGACGCGGAAGGCAGCAAGATGGGACCTCCAGGCCCAGGTGAGGCCTGGCCGGCGGGAGGCGGGGCGGAGGGCCCAGGCACGGAGCGGCGGTCAGGAAGGACAGGCAGTGAGAGGTCCCGAGCTGGAGCGTGGATCCGCTCAGCCGGGTTCCCGGCCCGCGGGCGCGGGCAGAGGCGGGCGCGGGGGGACGGGAGGGCTGGGCGGGCGCGCTCGGCCAATCAGGACGCGGCTGGACGGCGTCGGGGGCGCGCGCGGGCCACCAGCTGCTCTGTCCTGGGCCTCCTGCGCCACGCTCCGTGTGTTTCTTTTAAAACGATTTCCTTGGTCTAGATGTTAGTGGTTGCAGCTCTATGCCTAGTGTGCATGCATTTATTTTTGCATTCGTTCAAAAGTATTGATCGCTCCCTTTGCGCCAGGTGCACGATTAAGGAACGCAAAGATAAGATCCCTGTCCCCCTGGGGCCTGTTTTCTAGTTGGGGACACAGACAGTTCACGAAATAGTTACAGATGAGGCTCAGTGCTGAGACTAGCTTGGTTCCTGTACATTAGGGACTTTTTAAATTGTGCTGTAGTCAAACCCTGGACCTCCTGCGCGTTAGGCTGGCAGGTAGGCGGTCTGCTACTGAGCCACATCCGCGACACCTCAAGAAAGATTTTTAAAGTGTTCTAGGCAGAAGTATGTGCAAAAATTAACAAGGAGGAATGAGCCTGGCTTTCACTAGGATTTAACTGAAACAGTATGGATTAAGCTTAGTGAATGAGGGTGGGCAGGGCCTGGTAGGTCTTTTCAGATGGTTGGAGATTGAGTGACATTTCCGACATAGCAAGTGTGACTTACCTAAGAGACACCCAGGTGAAGGGATTCGTAGTCACTTGGATAAGAATTTGGCACTCAGAGGAGTCACCGTGGACTGAGAAATAAATCTATACTTGTATCGTCATCTAGATCATAAAACCACAGGAGCAGGTGAGTTGATGCAGATGATGCGGGTTCAAACCCTGGGTCACCTGGATGACCAGTGTAATCACAGTGGTTTTTTGTTTTTGTTTTTAAGAGAGAGGGACAGTGTGTGAGAGAGAGAGAGAATCAATTTTTCTTTAGTTTTTCATTGCTCTGACACTTCATTGTATATGTGGTGCTGGGGTTTGAACCCGCGTACTTGCGCATGCCAGGCAAGCACCACTCTAGCCCCACAGTGGTCTTTGTAAGACAAGGTAGAAGAGCCAGAGTTAGAGAAGACCTGATGATAGAAGCCAGGCATTGGAATGATAAGAGGAAGGGACCAGGAGCCAAAGAATTTAGGCAGACTCTAGAAGCTTCTTGAAAAAGGGAAAAACAGATCCCTGCTAAAACCTCCAGAAGGTGTGTCATCCTGCTCACACCTTGGTTTTAGACATCTGATGCCCAGACCTGGAAGAGAATACCTGTGCTGTTTTTTAATCCAACAAACAACCTCCGCTTTGTTCTTTCTACCACGCTGAGTGTCGTGGGTGTTTTTCCTGTTGAAATTGCTTTGTTTTTTTTTTTTTTTTAAAGAGAGAGAGGGACAATGAGAGAAAAAAGGAGAATCAATTTTATTTAGTTTTTCATGTGGCTTTTATTTTTATTTATTTTGTTTAAAGAGAGAAGGACAGTGAGAGAGAGAGATACGGAGACAGAATCAATTTTTATTGAGTTTTTCACATGGCTTTCATTGCTCCGACACTTAGTTGTGTACGTGAGTGCTGGGGTTTGAACCCGTGTACTTGTGCATGCCAGGCAAGTGCTGTAACCGCCAAGCCACCGCTCCGGCCCCTCATGTTACTTTTGTTGCTCTGAAACTTCAATGTATATGTGGTGCTGGGGTTTGAACCCACATCTTTGCGTGTGCCAGGCAAGCATCATAACTGTTGAGCCACCGCTCCAGCCCTGAAATTGCTCCCTTGTCCTCTCTTCCCACTCCTTTCCTGCCATCTCCCTCCTTTGCTTACAGCAGAAGTCCTGAGAACCTCGTCTGTGTTTGCTCCCTCTCAATCCACCCCAGTTTGTCTTCTTCCCTGTTGCTGTAGGAAAAATGCCACGTTCTCCAGTGACCTCTAGGTTGTAGACCAGTGGTCAGCTCTCAGTCCTCGTCTCATCTGAGCTGTCTGGCACAGTTGACAGAGTTCACGGCTCCTTCCTCCTCTCAGTGTCTGCCTCACCTGGCTTTTAGAAAGCCACCTCCTCCTGGTTTCCTCCCCTGCCCAGCAGCTGCACTTTCCACAGTTTTTTTTATTTATGTTTTTGCTGGTTCCTCTTTCTCTCCTGCTCTTCAGCTTTGGAAGGGTTCTAGGAATTGACTTGGACTTCCTCTGCTTTCTCTTTCTCACTTCTTTAGTGAGTCTTTTAGTGTTATGGCTTTGAATACTGTGTATGCTGATGACTCCCAAATTTATGTCACACTTGGGACTTTACCCAGTTTTAGGATTGGCAGTCCAGCTGCCTAACAGATGACTGGTAAGCAGGTCAAGCCTGGAGCCCAGCTCCTCTGCCTTCCTCTTAGAGATCCTGGCAAGCCCATTTCATCAGTTCAGGACAACATTGGAATTAGCCTCGGGTCTTCGTGTCCCACATTTAATCCATCAGGAGGTCATGCTGGCTCTGTCTAGACGCTGCCCAGTGTCCGGACACTCCTCAGCTTTTCCACTGCCACCTCTGGTCGGAGTCAGCACCATCTGTCTGGTTTTTGACAGTTGCCTTCTTTCTGGTCTTCCCCGTTCAGTCTGTTCTCAGCATGACAGCCAGCGGGATCTCCTGAAGCCTAAGGAGATCACTTTATTCTCTTCCCATCACTTCCACACCCAGCCCTGAGGGCCTCTGGTGCTGACTGCTGCG
Organism: Aplodontia rufa; assembly: GCA_004027875.1. Classification (NCBI taxonomy): domain Eukaryota; kingdom Metazoa; phylum Chordata; class Mammalia; order Rodentia; family Aplodontiidae; genus Aplodontia; species Aplodontia rufa. The sequence goes on from PVKS010017445.1 coordinate 24,222, forward strand.
CCGCCCAGGCCCACATTCCCACCTTTGTACTTGCTGTCCCCTCTGCCTTTCTATCCTTTCCCCACATCAGTGTGATCTTGATTCTGATCTTACCTTCCTGGCGTAGCCTTCCCTGACTACTGTATTTAAAATGATGTTCCTGGGTCCCCCTTTTTTCTTGTCCCACTTTACCTATCTTTCTTTCTTTTAAAGAAAGAAAGAGGGACAGTGAGAGAGAGAGAGAAGCAATTTTTATTTAGTTTTTCATCTGGTTTCCATTGCTCCAACACTTAGCTGTGTACGTGGTGCTGGGGTTTGTACCTGGGTCCTTGTGCATGCCAGGCAAACACCATAACCACTGAGCCACCGCTCCAGCCCCACCTTTCTTCATATGTTTATGTTCTTATATGCTAGATCCTTTCTAACCCCTCCCTTTTTTTTTTTTTTTTTTTTTTTGGATGCTGGGGAGTGAATCACATCCTCAGCCCTTTTCATTTTTATTTTGAGAAGGGTCTCACCAAGTTGCTGAGGCTGGCCTCAAACTTGTGCCACTGTCTCAGCCTTCCAAGTTCCTGAGATGAGAGGCATGTGCTACCGTATCCAGCATATTTTCTAACTTCTTCTTATGAAAATGTTTAAACATGCAGAAAAGTTCAAAGACCAAGATAATAATCAGTATACCCACCAGCTGGGCTAACTTTTTTTCCCCTTCTCTTTTGGTACCAGAGATTGAACCTAGGGACGCATAACCGCTGAGCCACATCCCCAACCCTTTTTGTTTTTTTCTTTTGAGACAGGGCCTCATTAAGTTGGTTAGGGTTGCACTAAGTTGTGGAGGCTGGCTTTGAACTTGGAATCGTCCTGCCTCCATCTCCTGAGCCTCTGGGATTACAGGCATGCACCACCACACCTGACTGGGCTAATGGTTTACCATCTTTATATTTGAATTATGCTGTAGAAAGTAGGTTGCAGGGGGCTGGAATGGTTGCAGCGCTTGCCTGGCATGCGTGAGGATGCAGGTTTGAACCCCAGCACCACATGCACAACAAAATGTCCAAGCATCGAACGCCACATGAAAAACTAAACAAAAATTGATGCGCGCGCGCTCTCTCTCTCTCTCTCTCACTGTCCCCTCTTTCTTTCTTCTTTCTTTTTTTTTTTTTTTTTTTTTTTTGGTGCTGGGGTTTGAACCCGGGTCCCTCGTGCTTGCCAGACAAGTGCCGAAACTGCTGAGCCACCGCTCCAGCCCACGTCCCCCTTTTTCTTTAAAAAAAAAAAAAAAAAAAGGAAAAAATTACCAGGTTGCACATATCATGTCCCTTCACACCTAAGTAGTTTCTCTTGCATCTCCTAAAAGTAATGTTTTTATTCAACATAATCAAAAATATCATTGTCATGTTGAAGACAATGAAAACCAGTTCTCAGGGCTGGAGCAGGTTGCTCAGTGGTTATAGCACTTGCCTGGCATGCGTGAGTACCCAGGTTCAAACCCCAGCACCATGCATACAACGAAGTGTCAGAGCAATGAAAGCCACGTGAAAAACTAAATAAAATTGATTCTGTCTTTCTCTCACTGTCTGTCTCTCTTTTAAAACAAGTAAACAAAACCAGTTCTCCAGTGTTATCTGATATGTAGACTATATTTCATATTTCCCAAATTATCCCCAGAATGTTGCTTATAGCTGATTTTCTTTTTTTTAACAAGGATTGGGTGAAAGCTCATATACTTTGGGGGTTTTCTTTTGTTTGTTTTGTTTTTTTTTTTTGTTTTGTTTTTGTTTTAAAGAAAGAAGGAATCAACTTTGTTTATTTTATTTATTTTTTTGAGAAAGAGAATCAATTTTTTTTTTTAAAAAAAGAGGACAGTGAGAGAGAGACAGACAGAATCAATTTTTTTTATTGAGTTTTTTACATGGCTTTCGTTGATCCAACATTTAGTTGCGTACATGGGTGCTAGGGTTTGAACCCATGTACTTGCACATGCCAGGCAAGCACCGTAACCGCCAAGCCACCGCTCCAGCCCAATTTTGTTTATTTTTTCATCTCACCTTCGTTTCTCCCGCACTTAGTTGTGTGTGTGGTACTGGGATTTGAACCTGGGTCTTTGCACGTGCCAGGCAAGCACTCTGATTGCTGAGCCACCAGTCCAGCCCAAAAGCTCATATACTTTGATTTTGGTTTACATGACTTCCTCCTACCTTTTTTTTCTTAGCATTGACTTTTAGAGACGAAGTTTGTTTTCCTATAAACTGTTCCCCATTTTAGATCAGTCTAAATGTTTCCTTGTGGTATCATTCAACCTGTTCTTCAAACTGGAAGTTAAATCTACAATGTTGGTTAAGTTTGGGTTAAACGTCTTTGGCTGAAGTGTTTCCTGGATGATTCTCTTAATTTCATGTTGCTATATCAGGAGATGAGTCAGCTTTAGTGTCTCATTTTTGATGTGGCCACATCTGGGTGCTTGGTTGTTAACACGGTGTCTGCTGATCTTTCATTGTAGAGGACGTTTTATTATGATCTGTGGGCCATTCTTTGGGATGTTCTATTTATTTTATGTATTTGTGCCATTTATCCTCTCCCTCCCCACTAAGGCATGGAGGAACTATGATTTGAATCCATAGCTCAGTCTTTCTTGCCAGGCCTCCCAGGAGACAGGTGTCTGTAGTCCTGTAAGTTTGTAAGCTGATCAGAGGCAGCAGCTGTCTTATCCACCCAGCATACGACCTCACACATGGTAGGCCGGTGCTCTGCCACTGTCCTGCACCCCAGTCCTATCTTCCCCATCTTTATTTCCTGTACAGTTCTTGGATTCACAATAGCTACAGAGAGGATACTTGTACTTCCACCCTGCAGAACCCAACTCTAGAGGTTCTAGCATCATGTATTAGAGTCAGAAATCTTAGTGGGGAACAAGGTGTTGTGAGCCTCCACCGTGAGCAGACCAGGTGCCCTTTTAGATACATGAAATGTTCTGTTGAAGGTTCTTTTTTTTTTTTTTTTTAATTTCAAAGAGAGAACAGAGAGAGAATCAATTTTATTTAGTTTTCATGTGGCTTTTGTTGCTCTGACACTTTGTTGTGTTCATGGTGCTGGGGTTCAAATCCACATCCTAGAGCATGCCAGGCAAGCGCCATAGCTGCCAAGTCACCGTTCCAACCCCCTTTGAAAGTTCTTTAGCAAATGTTTGTTCCGTCCCTGCAAGCCACAGTGAATAACTCTTTTTCAGAGACCCGTGGACACCCCCACAGTGCCTCCTCACCTTCGGAACAGGCATTCTCGATGCCCCTGCCCAAGAAGGCTCCTCTCGTCACTCCTGGCACCCCAGTCCTTGAAGCCTTTCCTCAGAATGACGATGAGAAGGAGCGAATGCAGCGGAGGCGCTCCAGGGTCTTGGACCTGCAGTTGAGCACAGACTCGCCTCATCTGCTGGCCTCCCCCTCCAGCAGGTGACTGCATTTCTGGGCCGGCTTTCTTGGGGTGGCAGCTGTGTTGTGGGTTGCTGGTGTCCACAGTACTTGTGGGGTCTGGTTCTGAGCTTTGGAAAGTTATAGTATTGTGCATCCTTGTCAGAGCTTCTGGCTTTGTTTTCCCTTTAGGAGTATCGATGTTTCAGCTACAATCCCCAAATTCACAAACACACAGATCACAGAACATTACTCCACTTGTATCAAACTGTCCACTGAAAATGTGAGTATTTTCTGGCTTGTCATTGAAGATTTTGCATCTTGGTCACAGAGGACCAGCTTTCTTGATTGCATGGAGAATGTGTGATAATTATTTTTTCTCCAGTATCCTCCTAGTGCTGGTGTTTCTTGGTGTGGTCTTACTGTGTCCTCTGGGCCGAGGTGCTCCTCCTACAGGTGGCCTGCTGCCTGCGCTACCTCTGGAGAGGCAGCATGGCCTAGGGGTTAATGGTGAGAGCTTGCAGCTGATAGTGAGTTCTGGGCCAGCCGCTGACCACTGCTGCAGTCTCCTCTGCACAGTGGGATGAGGATCATCCCTGCTTTCTTGAGGGGTTCTGAGCATGGCTGGGTCCCTTGTGTGCAGGAGGGGTCCTCAGGTGGTATGTGCCCTCACGCTCCAGGCCTTGGGAGGGAGGAGGTGCATGCATGGATTTAGCTATGTTGTCATGGGTTTGTAGGAATTGAGATCAGTGATAAGATGTGGGTTTTCCTGTATGAAAACTGCGTCTGATGTTGAGTAGAAGTATTTATATGAGCCTACTCTGAATAATAAACTTTTCTGCAATTTTTCTGTTTTCAGAAAATTACTACCAAGAATGCTTTTGGCTTGCACTTGATTGATTTTATGTCAGAGATCCTTAAACAGAAGGACACCGAACCAACCAACTTTAAAGTAAGAAGAACGTGCGCTTTCTCCTAGGTCTAGTGAACGATGGTTGTGTGTTAGGTGCCAGACCCTTGGTCTGGTGGCTCCGTTTTTCTGTGAGCTGTAGAGTGGGTGTGCTGGTGCTCAGCACAACATGACTTGAGTTCTGCAGCGTACTTTACCTCTGTCCTTGACTGACGAAGTGCGTGCAAGACAGATATGTTTATTGCTATCAGTCTTAGGGGCATCTCTGTCGCTTTTTTGGTGGGACAAGAAAATACTTTATGAAACTTGCTGGGTTTGCCTGTTTACAAGTGCTTCCTTTCCTCTTCATGAATATACCTCTGCTTGTTTGACTAGGTGGCTGCTGGCACCCTGGATGCCAGCACCAAGATTTACGCTGTGCGTGTAGATGCTGTCCACGCTGACGTGTACAGAGTCCTTGGGGGACTGGGCAAAGATGCGCCATCTCTGGAAGAGGAGGGCCCTGGTGCAGGTGCATGGTTGGGATCTGGACTTACGGGGCTTCTTTTAGGGTATACCAAGTGGGGCTTCTTTTAGGGTATACCAAGTAGTTATTTGAGTGACATATTGAAATTAGTTTTCTCATTTTATCAAAGACATGGACATTTGCAGAAGAAAATATGGACTTTGATAATAGGATCACAAGGAAATGTAGCTTACTTGGTTCTGCAGGTAACGGGCTTCATAGATAATTATTTTATTCACTCATGTCTTTTCTTTTTTTTGGTACCAGGGATTGAACCCAGGGGTGCTTAAGCGCCGAGCCACAACCCCAACCTGCTTTTTTTAGAGAGAGAAAGTATCAACTTTATTTAGTTTTTCATCTGGCTGCTCTGACACTTAGTTGTATATGTGGTGCTGGGGTTTTAACCTGGGTCCTTGCACATGCCAGGCAAGTGCAATACCGATGAGCTGCTGCTCCAGCCCTATTAATTAATAAATTTTTTAAAAAAGAGAGTGACAGAGAGGGAGAAAGAGAGAATCAGTTTTATTTAGTTTAGTGGCTTTTATTGCTCCTACACTTTGTTGTGTACATGTTGCTGGGATTTGAACCTGCATCCCCATGCATACCTGGCAAGTGCCGTTACCACTGAGGCACCACGCCAGCCCCACCCAACCTGTTTTTATTTTTTATTTCATGACAGGGTTTTGCTAAGTTGCTTAGGGCCTCGCTAAGTTGCCTAGGTTGGCTTTGAACTTGCCGTCCTCCTGCCTCGGCCTCCCAGGCTGCTGGAGTTGCAGGAGTGCACTAAAGTGCCAGGCTTATGTTTGAGCAACCGCACCAGCCCCTGGTGTCTTTTCTTAATGCTGGTGTTTCTTGGGATTGTTTTGCTCCTTCCTATGGGCCTTTGGTGCTCCTCCTTCCAGGTGGTCTGCCTTGGCTGCTGCACTAGAAGTGTTTTTTTTTTTAAGGAAGAGTTTATAAAAGCTTTTAGATTTTACTTAGGCAAGGCAAAATAAACATCATCAGAAAGGGAGCTTCTCTTTGGGCATCTTTGGAAATTGACTGTGTTAGATACCAAATATGGTAATTTAGTTTTTCTGTAAGCTGTAGATGAGATACATTGTTGCATGGAGAGAATTTCACATTTGAATTATGAGCACTTGTTAGGGTTTTGAAGAACTCGCATTCATTAGTTTAGTCACATGCTAAAAAGCAGTGCTAGCAGCACCCAATCTTACTCTTTCTTTCAGATGGAAGTACAACCGAAACAGGAACAACAAAAAAGGCTCCAAAGCCAAAGAAGAAGCATTCGTACAAGACCATCGAGCAGAACACAGACAACCTCAATGCCTCAGAAGCAGATCGAAAGTGTGAGGTGAGGAAGTGTCTGTAGGGTGGCCTCTGACTAATTCCGGACCTCTAGCTGAGACTTGGTAGGGCTGAGCCTTCCTGCTGGTTTAAGCCTCAAGGGACTGAAATATTTAGCTGGTGTCTCTGCATTATCATTCCTTCACTTTGTAAGGCATACCAAAGGTGATATGATTGAGAAGAAAGAGATTGCAAATTGTTAAAATTTTAATTTTATTTCCAAGTACATGTAGCAGTGGTGATGATGGCCTCCCTAAGCCTATGACCTGTGTTAAGCTATTTAATCCTCACAACAGCCGTGTTCACACTTGGTGAAGAGGTGCCTGAGGCACATGGCTGTTATGTGGTGTGCCTGAGAAGATACCTGCGGGGAGAGAGCTGGATTTAATGCTAAGTGTCTTATATGGCCTTGTTTAAAACAAATCGTAAGGAATCTGCTTAAAGAGGACATATTTATAATTAGAGTCATTAATTTAAAGCAAATGGCATTGATACAAAAAATATATATATTTTTAAATCTTGCTATTAAAAACTCTTTTCCAGGCCTGGGCTATATAGGTTAGCATGTATGATACCATGGGTTTGATCCCCAGCACTGGAAAAAAAAAGGACAAAAAACTTCTTTTGTTTCAGTGAACACTTCTATGTATATTATCTTTTTTATTTTTTGAAGAGAGGGATAAAGAGAGAATCAGTTTTATTTAGTTTTTCATGTGGGTTTCTTTGCTCCAACACCTCGTTGTATACATGGTGCTGGGGTTCGAACCCGCATCCTCCCAGGCAAGCACCGTAACCACTGAGCCACCACTGCAGCCCTGTGTGTTATCTTTGTACTTTCCTGAGAGTACATCTATAAGAAAATTCCTGAGGCATCCAGTTTTAGTTGTCCTCAAAAAGATGGTTATCAGTTTGTTTTCCCACCAGCAGTAGACTGGATTCTTTCTTTCTCTTACCTCCATAGCATTCACGGATGGTAGCGAGGTCACAAGCCTGCAGTTGATCACCATGAGTGACAGCACGTGGGAAGGACAGCTGTGGGCTGCCCTGCTCTTAGGAGTTCTGAGAGCTGAAGAAATACCCAGCGCGTAGGAGAATAGCTGAGAGTGTGGTCTCCAGACAGGAGAGTTGCATTTCAGGGAGTGTGGGCGGATGACCACACACATCACACAGGCAGCTGAACCCAGCTGCGCACTTGAGGGGTCCTCTGAGGAAAGGTGCTGTGTGGACAGGGCTGGTGTCTCTTGCGTTTGGAGGACAGGCTGGGGTCCAGCACCTAGGCCTCTGAGGAGGGCATTACTGGCCAGTGCTGGGATCTCTGAGGGGTGCACAGTGAGGCTGGCTCTCTGCATTTGAGAAAAACAGCAGATTGGACTCAGCTGCTGCTGTACACAGCCAGTACTTGCTGCAACCAGGGTCAAAAAGCACTGCTGTCTATATCAGGTGGACAGGGCACCTATAGAAAGGAGTCCCTTCCTCCTGCTCCTCTGGCCGTGCAGTCTTCCTCTAGTGCCCCCTGTTGGTGGAGCCTGACAGCTGCTGGCAAAGCCAAAGCTGAGGCAGTAGTGGCTTCATCGCGGTATGCAGGCGAGTGTCTTGAGATAACAGAACAGTGAGCATTGAGAAATGTTTCCTCTGGGGAATTTGGGTAGAAGTCATGCAGATTCATGTCACTATTGTTTCAGTATTCTTATGGGAAGACCAGGGAGGAGAGGAAGGCGGACATGCAGTATAGGAGGTGTTTCGCTACAAATGGATCAGGATAATGGATTGGCAAGTGGAGGGAAAAGTGGGGTCAGGAATTTTGTTTTTAAATGGTAGAGTTAGCAGCATGTCTTATTGATGTGGCTGGACTAGTAGAGAAGGAACTATTGATGATGCAGAAAAGAGAGGTGGCGTGGGGCTATGGAGAGGAAGTGGCCGCTGTGGTGCCTGAGGAGTGGCATCCTGGAGAGCGCCAGGTCTCAGCTGCAGGAGTGGCATCCCAGAGAGCGTCAGGTCTCAGCTGCAGGAGTGGCATCCCAGAGAGCGTCAGGTCTCAGCTGCAGGAGTGGCATCCTAGAGAGCGCCAGGTCTCAGCTGGAGCAGTGCCTGTCAGCCTGTTCATGTCACCTTCCCCTTGGAGTTAAATACTAAGGAGTGTTTTATCAGGTAGGGTTGAGGTTTGGAGAGCCACAAATTATTGTAATTTTTTCCTGGGTTTTTTTTGTTTGTTTGTTTGTTTGTTTTTTTTAGAAAGAGGGAGAGAGAATTTATTTTATTTAGATTTTCATCTGTTTTTGTTGCTCTGACACTTAGTTGTGTACATGGTGCTGGGATTTGAACCTGGGTCTTTGTACATGCCAGGCAAGAGCTGTAACCACTGAGCCACCACTACAGCCCCAGATTGTGATATTTAAGATTCCCTCCTTTAAGAGTCGGTTTCCACCCCTTTATAACACATGAATTAGAACAAGCAGACGGAGGACCTTCACAAGTGAGGACCTTCAGGGTGCTGGAACAGGCGATCTTGCCGACAACTGACAGGGTCTACAGGGCCCAGGGAAAATATCAGCTGTTGGGAGGACTGGAGACGGGAGCCGAGGAGGGAAGCCACACCGGGTAGACTGTGGAGTCTGGAGAATGTAGCATTCCAGGTCTGGGGTTTTTTTGTGTAGTTAATTAATAAGCCAGATAAAGGGCAGTTATTTGAGTCTGAGAGGTCTCAAAGCACATGGTAGCAGTGAGGCTGAGTGAGCAGGCGGTAGGAAGTGGGGGCCTTGATGGGTTTATTGAGTAATGAGGTGCAGCAGTGAGGAGCAGGTCTGCTGTGGGATGCCTGGCAGCTCCAGCTGTGGGTGGGCCTTGAGGGGCCAGAGGAAGGTGGGTTCACAGGCTGAGGCCAGGAGGAGCCGGGGGAGAGGCAAGTCTTGCAGGCTGGTGTGCCTGTGTGGGGGTGGGATCTGTCTTCTTGTTGGGTGCATGGACTGTGTTGATGGCAGGATGTGCATGCGACAGTGTGAAGGCTCTGAGCCTCACTGTCTTATTGTATAAATGTGTTTGGCATGAGCCCTCTGCAGCCTGGTGAAGCTGGCGCCACCCACGTCGGGTTAGCCCTGGTGGATGTGTTTGTGTCGAGGGCTTTATACATGGTGATACGCCAAGTGCATCTGAAGTGGTGTTAGTAGTAGGGACCCATAAAACCTGCTCTCCTCTTCCCTCTCCCAGTTCTTGTTCCCAGGTTATCTGGAACTTACTTTACTGTTTTTTGCTGTTGTTTTTGTTTCATTTTGAAATGTTAAAATCAGACAGAGATTATTATTATTTTAATTTTGGGATGAGGGCTGGCCTTGAACTCATGATCCTCCTGCCTCAGCCTCCTGAGTAGATGGGATTATAGGTATTTGCCAGTCAGGGATTAAGTGCAGAATGATTGGAAATCTGTTTTCCAGCCATCTTTCTTACCATGTGTGATCCTGAAGAAAACCCAGTACTTCCCAGGCCTGTGCCAGCCTCTCTGTGGTCATGGGAGAAGAGGAGAGCCTGTGGTTGTCAGGCTGTGGAAGTCAGTAGCTCCACGAAGTACTCCAATCCTGGAAAGTTTGTTTTTCTCTGTAATCTGTCAAGTGTAAGCGTCCCAAGTATGGAAGATAAAGAAGAGGGGACAGGGATGATTATCACTGGAAAGTTGTGGCCTCAACTGTTTACTGAACGTCCATCTTTGGAGTGTCCTGGAGATCAGAGAGCAAATGCCTGTGGGGCCTGTGCACCATTGGAGAGCACTTGTCTGTTTCTTGGACACTGCCCCTACCATGTGCCCAGTGCTTAAAGAGAATGGGTCCAGATGTGGCTGTGTTGTGGATCTCTATTCCAGGAGGACTCGGCAGACATAGGCACATACTCTAGGAGACCAGTGGGTGGGCTCTGTGTTCATGGAAGAGGCAGGCGCAAGCTGAACAGGACCTCATGGGAGGCTAATTTGCCAGGTGGGCATTGCCTGGGAGGTGATTTCAGACGGAGGCTTAAGCAAAGCCTAGGGTTCAGGAAAGTTCTGGTTCTTCAAGGAGCTGGAGAGTGTACAAGTTTGTCCAATGTCAAGGATTTGTTTTTGAAGTAGTCATCTAAACAACCCTGGACCATGTGGTCTCTTGTCTACCCAGACCTTGTGACCCTTCCTTTCTGGGGACCTTTGTTTCAGAAGGTTTTATCTCAAGATCTGCTGCCAGCAGTAATTAATTTTCTCATTGAATGACTCAGGGGTGAAGCTCAGATCTGATTTACCTGAAAGAGCCACTGTCCTCACACTGGCAGGGTGTCATTGTGGACAGAAATGAGGAACGTTACCTTAATGTCTCAGCTGCACCGTGAGCAATGTGCAGTTCCCGTGTTAGCTCTGGATTGCTGAGCTCGGGGCGGGAAGGCCCCCACTCTGGCTAGCCTTCAAGGAAGGGAGTAAGTGACAACACCGGTGTTCTTAGAGTAGGAAGCAGGAAAGAGCAGAGATGGGGGTCGTGTTGGTGGCACTGAGGGGAAGGCAGAGGCACTGGGAGGAAAACCACTGGGTTCTGCGGCTTTCTTGCTGAGGCTGGAGGAGGTGGGAGGTCGTGGAGGTGACAGATGTGCTGCTCCAGGACTTAGGATGGTGAGATGGGCGCATGTGGAAAGCATCCAGAACCTTAGTTCTGGTGACGTTGGGCTCAGAGGGGAACCAGGGAGCCACACCTGTGTTAGCAGATCCAGGCTTCTCTCTGGCTGTGGAAGTCACATCCCAGAGCATCACAAGACTTATGAATTCCATGCTCAGCCCTACCTCCTATCTCAGGCTGCCTGTGGGGTCCCAGGGACTTCTGTCCTTTTGCCACACGTGCTTGTGCCTTGTCTGGCCCCGTGCTTTGCCCAGTGCTCTATTCTGCCATTTGGCATGCAGTCACATCACAGTTGTGCCCCCTGTTGTGTGACCCAGTCTTGGGACCTTATAACCTCTGTCAGATGCTGCCCAGCCACCTAGTCCTGTGGACTCTGGACTCTGCCTGGCCGTTACCTGGGTATCTTCTTCTTCTTCTTTTTTTATTTAAGAGAGGGATACGGGGTTGGAGCAGTGGCTTGGCGGTTATGGTGCTTGCCCAGCATATGCGAGTACACAGGTTCAAACCCCAGCACCCACATACACAGCTAAGTGTCAGAGCAATGAAAGCCATGTGAAAAACTCAATAAAAAAAAAATTGATCTGTCCCTCTCTTACTGTCCTTCTCTTTTTTTTTTTTTGTCATTTTCTCTTAAAAAAAAAAAGAGGGACAGTGAGAGACAATCTTTTTTTTTTTTAAAGGACAGCGAAGAGAGAAAGAGGGAGAGAGAGAAAGAATCAATTTTTATTTATTTTTTTGTTTTTCGTTGCTCTGACGCTTAGTTGTGTGCGTGGGTGCTGGGGTTTGAACCCGTGTACTTGCGCATGCCAGGCAAGCACTATAACCTCCGAGCCACTGCTCCAGCCCTCAAATTTTTTTTTTTTAATTTGATTTTTTATGTGGCTTTTGTTGCTCTGACACTTTGGGGATGTGGTGCTAGCGTTCGAACCCACGTCTTCATGTATGCCTGGCAAGTGCTGTAACCGCTGACCACCGCTCCAGCCCACCTGGGTATCTTCTTCTTCTTCTTCTTCTTTTTTTTTAGGGAGAGGGGGACAGTGAGAGAAAGAGAGAAACAACTTTTATTTAGTTTTTCATGTGGCCTTCGTTGCTTGGAGACTTTGTTGTGTACATGGTGCTGGGGTTTGAAGGGTTTGAGCTTGTGTACTCGTGCCTGCTGGGCAAATGCCATAACTGCTGAGCCGCTGCTCCAGCCCCCTGGGTATCTTCTTGATTGTGGGCTTTTTTTTTTTTTTCTTTTTCTCTCTCTCCTTTCAGTACCAGGAATTGAACCCTTCCTGGGTTGCAGAACCACTGAGCTACCCCCAGCCCATTTATTTATTTATTTATTTAGAAGAGGGGACAGTGAGAGAGCAAGAGAGAGAAGCAATCTTTATTTAGTTTTTCACATGACTTTCATTCCTGGGACACTTGGTTGTGTATGTGGTGCTGGGGTTTGAACTCGCGTATTTGTGCATGCCAGGCAAGCGCCTTAACTGCCGAGCCTCCCTATTTATTAATTTTTCATTTTGAGACAGGGTCTCACTAAGTTGCTGAGGTTGGCTTTGGGTTTGTGATCCTGCCTCCGCCTCCGGAGTTGCTGGGATTATAGGTAAGCATCACTATCCCCAGCAGATTGTGTTCTTTATTTTTTTTATTTTTATTTTATTTTATTTTTTTCTATTTAAAGAGAGAGGGACAGTGAGAGAGACAGAGAGAGGGAGAAACAACTTTATTGAGTTTTTCACATGGCCTTCGTTGCTCCAACACTTAGTTGTGTACATGGAGCTGGGGTTTGAACCCGGGTCCTCTTGCTTGCCAGGCAAGTGCTGAAACCGCTGAGCCACCGCTCCAGCCCCAGATTGTGTTCTTTTAAATCTTAGAAATATTTCTGTCTAGGGGCTGGAGCAGTGGCTCAGTGGTTACAGTACCTGCCTGGCATGCTCGAGTTCAAACCCCAGCACCACGTACGCAACAAAGTCTTGGAACAACGAAAGCCACATGAAAAACTAAATAAAAATTTTTTTCTCTCTCTTTCTCTCACTATTCCTCTCTTTTTATTAAAAAAAAAGTAAATAAATAATTAAAAAGAGAGAGATTTCCGTCCAGAGGCACAGTGGAACTTTGTGACCATCTCTGGCACAGACTTGTTTGTTTGTTTTGGGTTTTTTTGGTGGTCCTAGGGATTGAATTCATGACTTGGAGCATGCTAGGCAAATGCTCTACTGCTGAGCTATACCCCCAACCTGCCTCAGGCTTCTTGTTTTTTTGTTTTGTTTGTTTTTTGCTTTTTTAAAGAAAAGAGAGAGAAAGAATCAGTTTTATTTTTTTGCCTGACCTTTGTTTCTCTGACACTCAGTTGTGTGCTGGGGTTGGAATGCAGGTCCTCATGCATGCCAGGCAAGCTCTCTGCTGCTGAGCCAGGGTTCCAGCCTGTCATAGGGTGTTTTGTTTTGTTTTGTTTTTTAATTTTTAGAGGGGACAGTGAGAGAGGGGGAAAGAGAAGCAATCTTTAGTTTTTACGTGACTCATTCCTTGGACACTTCATTGTGTATGTGGTGCTGGGGTTTGAACTCTCGTACTTGCACATACCGGGCAAGCTCCGTAACCACAGAGCCACTGCTCCAGTCCCTGTTTTTTCTTTTTTCTTTTTCTTTTTTCTTTTAAAGAGAGAATCAATTTTATTTAGTTTTTCACGTGGCCTCCATTGCTCCGGCACTGGTGCTGGGGTTTGATCCCATGTCCTCACACATGCCAGGCAAGTGCTATAACTGCTGAGCTACCGCTCCAGCCCCCATCACAGGCTTTTTGAATCAGCAGAGTTTATTGGGATAGCGTTCTATTGCATGGGTATTTTAGAAGTAACCATTAGGAGCAGCAACTGGTGGCAGGAGAGGGGAGAGGGATGTGTGTCCAGGTGTGTCGTAGATGAGCAGATTGACTCGTGCGGTCATCTGGAGCAGGCTGCATTTGTCCATCTGAGCACTGCCTTTCTGTTCAACTGGGATTTTACTTGATAAGTTAGAAAGCCCCTGCCCACTTCCGATCACATCAGGAACACGTCATTCCTGCATATCCTGTGCATGGGCGTTCGAGTTGCCTCCGGCCGTGCACCTAATTCTTGGGTGTCCGTTCTGCTGCTCAGGTGGATCCCATGTTTCAGAAGACCGCGGCCTCATTTGATGAGTGCAGCACCACAGGCGTGTTTCTCTCTACCCTCCATTGCCGCGACTACAAGAGTGAGCTGCTTTTTCCCTCCGACATCCAGACCCTCTCCACTGCAGAACCTCTCGAGTTGCCGGATTTAGGTTGGGTAGAAATGACAGATCTGAAAGGTAAGGGCAGAATGCACCTTTCCCAGGGCCATCAGTCCTGACAGGAGATTCTCCACTGGGGGTGAAGTACCCCAGGGTGCTCTTATGTCGCTTGTATGCAATGCCAGATTGAGTATCCTATGCACAGTGCCTAGAGTCCCCTCACTTTTCCCTCTGCAGCATGGGAGTTGCCTCTTTGTCTCTATGCCACGTACCCCAAGGGCCCACTGCAGTGAGCTCCCACAGTCTCAGGCTCACCCTGGAGTGTCACAGTTTGGACTTGAGAAGGGGCTTAAGGATCACCAAGTCTAGCCAGAGAGGACTTGTGCTTATTTACTACTAGTCCAGGGGGTTCTGAGGAGCAGCGGGCATTGCACATTATCTCGGACCCCATGGCAGTCTTAAGAACTGGCTTGTGCTATCATACTCACTTGGCAAAATGTCACACCTCGCCTGTTCCCTGACGCAGGGGTTCTTCTGCAGGCATCATGACAGGAGCAGGCTGTGCTGAGGGCAGGCGTGGTGGGGCAGGAGCCGCGCTGGCCTGTGGTGGTTTTAGAGCCCCGTGCAGCCGGCCCTCCCCGTCTAGGATCGGCTGCGCTGCTGGTGCAGCACCTGCTCCTGTCCTTCGCATCCGTGCCTGGGTCTTGCTTAGTTTTGCTGTTTTGGACCAATGATCTGCTTTCCTCGTGTGTGTTGTCAGCTGGGGCTCTGGTCTTCTGGGGTAGATCTTTTATAAGTAGTTTATAGCTCGGGATTAAAAGCAAGTGCTGTTGCACGATTGCTCATGTACTTAACATGCTTTTAAGAGGAAGGGTTTTGGTTTTTCACCGTGGCTTAGGGCACTGACTTCATTTCAGAATCGTGTCTGTGCTTCATGTCTCACCTCCAGTATTTCTTTCTTTTCTTTTCTTTTTTTTTTTTTAAAGAGAGAGGGGGACAGTGAGAGAGAGAAAGAGAATCAGTTTTATTTAGTTTTTCATGTGGCCTTCCTTGCTCTGACACTTCATTGTGTTTGTGGTGCTGGCGTTTGAACCCGTGTCCTCATGCATGCCAGGCACGTGCCGTAACTGGTGAGCCACTGCTCCAGCCCCTCTCCTCCAGTGTTTGGCTAACTCTGGGTGTGCAGCGTGGCCTGACCCCGGTGTGGTGTGCACCTGTGTACTTGCTTGCTGCCAGGAGTGCTGGCCCACCCACAGAGCTTGGCAGCCAGCCTCTTGTGGGGAACAGTGAGGTGGCCTCCTCTCCTCCCTGTTGTGCAACTCAGTGCCATTCTGAAGAGACTAAAGAATGTGCGGGGACCCCCTCTGATCTCTCATCTTCATGTCCTCTCCAGTGCCCTTGCAGCAGTGCGCGGAAGATCGCCAGCTCTGCCCTTCCCTGGCTGGGTTCCAGTTCACGAAGTGGGACAGTGAAACACATAATGAGGTGTGGTCAACTTTAGACTTCCAAGCACTCCGGGCATTTCTCCAGTGCTCGTGGTTTTAGTGACGAGGCCCAAGATTAGTTCTGCCCAGTGGGAACCAAAACTGTGCATCATCTTTGTCTGGCCAGGAGTACAGAAAATATTTCCCTTGGCTTTTCTGTAGGGGAAAGAAACTTTGGGTGGGTCAGGGTGGGGCTGTGAGCCTCCATAGGACCATCATACAGCTGAACGAATTCTGAGGGCAGCTTCATGTCCCGTCTTCTGTTCCACTAGGACGGGCAGCCCTGCCAGTCATGAATGAGTACTTTTTACTAGATGTACTCCTGAACGTGATTGTCCCAGTGGCCTCTGGCTCTCAGGCTGCCGTCAGACCCGAGGCATTTCCTGCTCTTTGGGGTTGAGTCCCTTGGCACTGAGTTTCCTGAGAAATGGTCATGTGTACAGCTTCCTCTGAGTATTTTTAGCATGGCCCCCTTTAGCCTACTTACTGCAACTTCCAAAATAAATGGTCTCCATGGAAAACCGCTTGCTCCAAACGTGCAGCTGATGGGCACAGAATCTTGTTCCGCGTTGTACGGACTGTCTGATGGCTTGACGCTTCATCCCGCTGCACAGCCTAAACCGCCTCTACGCTTTCCTCAGGACAGCGCTGGCTGCAGGCGGTGGCTGGGGCGGCGGTAGAAACATGTTCTTCCAGGGGCAAATTGGGGTGGCCACAGGAATGAGGAGAGCTCCAGAACCCTCTTTTGTCCCTGCAGTCTGTGTCAGCCCTGGTAGACAAGTTTAAGAAGAGCGATCAGGTGTTTGACATCAATGCTGAGGTGGAGGAGAGTGGCTGTGGGGACTTCCTTGATGGGCCCTTGGAGGACGACTTCGATGCCAACGATGAGCCCGATCGTACTGCAGCGGGGGACCATGAAGAGTTCAGGAGCTGGAAGGAGCCCTGCCAAGTCCAGAGCTGCCAGTAAGACTCTCAGGGTCCCAGAACATTGCCAGGCCATCGTCACCTGTTCTTCCTGGGTGTCCTGTCCAACCTCTTCCCTGATTGGCTGGGCTGGTGTGCCTGTTGGTACACATCAGCTGAACTGACCCAGAGTCACACCTGGCATTGTGTGTTGGCCAGGCCACTTTTTTACGCTGACGTGCAGGAGTTTGTGGGGATTGGAACACTGCACACAGCTCTGGAGAAAGTGCCAGGATCTGGGAGCTGCTGCCCTGTGGGCTGTGGTGACCATTTGCCTTTTGGAGGCAGATATGGTGCTTCCTTTTTCTCTGCATCTACACTGGCTTTTGGCATGACATCTCAGTGACAGGCAGAAGAGGTGTATGTGTTGCTTGTGGAGAAAGGTGGCACCTGCCTACTGGGCAGCGCTTGCTTCCTGGAGGTGACTGCAGATGAGCAAGCAAGGAGAGAGAAATAAATGCAACTGAGCATACTTGGGGGAGGGCAGAAGCAGGGAGAAGTAGCAGTTAGTGGTTTAAATTTTTGAGTACTTGAGTAAGTATCATAAGATAAAATTGAGAACATGTACCAGATGTGGTAGCATATGCCTGTAATCTCAGAGGCTAGGGAGACTGAGGAAGGTGGATCCCAAGTTCAAATCCAGCCTCAGCAACTTAGGCCCTCAGCAATTTAGCAAGACCCTGTTTCAAAAAACAGAAACAAAAGCATAGCCAGGTGTGATGATGCACATTTGTAATCCCAGCGACTGGGGAGGCTGAGGCAGGAGGATCACAAGTTCAAAGCCAGCCTTAGCAACTTAGCAAGGCCCTGTCTCAAAATAAAATTTTAAAAAAGGGTGTGGGTTGTGGCTCAGCGGTAAAGTGCCGTAGGTTCAACCCCCAGTACCAAAAAACAAAAAGCAACTGAGAAGCTGGGCGGCCTTCACTCTGTGCTTGATAGATTAGTCCATTTTCACTTGAGTGTGATCTGGAAGCATTATCTCACAGCTTCGAGGGTGAAGGTTCTGCAAGTCCTCAGAGCCGGGGGTGATCTCAGGATCAGCATGAGCAGTCCCTCTGTTAACTCCCATGTCCCCAGCTGCAGCTCGCTAACCTTGGTTAACACCACCATTCAGTGTGCTTTCCTCCAGAGCAGCATCCCTTTAGGAACGCTGCTTGACTGTCTCCAGGATGAGATGTTTCCTTGAGTTCGGTTTGTCTGTCACGTGGGAAGTGGTTAGATTGATAGTGTCTCTTAGAATCCGAGTAGAGGGCTGGAGCTCAGTGATTGGAGTGCTTGCCTGGTATGTGCAGGGACCCTGATTTGAACCCCAGAATCCGAGCAGAGGGCTGGAGCTCAGTGATTGGAGTGCTTGCCTGGTATGTGCAGGGACCCTGATTTGAACCCCAGCACCACGTACACAACTAGTGTTGGAGAAACAAAGACTAGATGAAAAAATAAAGA
>PVKS010017446.1:0-42025 GCA_004027875.1 Aplodontia rufa
AGATGTAATGCTTTACAATCTAATACTTTTTTTTAGAATTATAAAGGGAAAGGGAAGGGAGGGATAAGGGAGGGTAATTGGGGGGGGCACTCCTGGAGATAATTGCAATATCCAGAATATTTACACATTTTATACACATTTTATATTATTTTGTTAAAATCGTGTAAGGTTGTTCAAAAAATAATAATAAAAAAAAGAACGTGAATAGCTAAAATGAAATATGTTAGATTTTGATGGTGCTATATATTTTGTAAAGTGTATTGTTTTAGTATAGATAGGATAGTTTAAGTTGTGGTAACAAATTAATCCTGAAATCTCAGTGCTTAACACTCTAGAACTTTATTTCGTGTTATGTGACATTTCCAGTGTAGGTTGGCTGGCACTGGGTTCTACCTTAGCTCACAAATCACAAGCCAGTGGAAACTCCATTATCCCAAACATATGCTTTAGTGGTTTGCTGTTCCTACATTAAAAGACATTCATTCATCAGTCTTGGGGATAAACTGAAAATGTATTACCTTTGCTCACAGAGCCCCTCCTGAACTGGAAGTGGGATCACTTGGCTATTCCATAAGCAATAAATGTCTCCTCTAGCACATATATGTCAATGACTTCTGTAAGCGTAAGAACTTTGAGATATTGATCAACTTACTACTAGGACTAACACGGCAATCATCTATCATTTCCCCATTCTGTATTCCGAATGGACTCTTGAGACCTAATGATACTCATCAAAAAAGCTGAGGCTCCTGGAGGGTGGTATGTCACTTCACAGGATCCCAGAAGCAGATGCCATGTTGCAGTTAGAAGTAGAAGACATTTTTGCAGGGGGAAACCCCCCTGAAAACACAGGAGAGAGAGCAATGGTGAGCACAGAAAGACTTCAGGTCAGGGTACAGATCTGACACTGTGAAGGGACAGGGGAAAGAACCAGCCTCAGACTGTCAAGGGAGTCTGTGAGTTGTGGACAAACCAACAGGAGTTCCAGAGGAAAGGTGTACAGTTGGAGAAGTATCATATTGGATAGAAACTGCCAGGCCTGGCACCTCTGCCATACCCCGTCATTGTGTGGGAGCCCAGGTTCTTGGTTCTCATGTTGAGGTGAACACACTGGTCTCAGCAGGTTCTGTCTCAAAGCGTAACCACAGACAGCTGCACACAGATGGTAATTGGGTGAGCCAGGATGTGGATGGCCCCTGACTTTCGATGGTTCAACTCAACAATTTTTCAACTTTACAATGATATTGAAGTGAAACACGTTCAGTAGAAACCATACTTCCGATTTTGAATTTGGATCTTTTCCCTGGCTTAGTGACATGAGGTATATGATGCTCTCCTGCCATACTGGCCAGAAACAGTTCCCCCGATCAGCCACACAACGCATATCAATGCCAGTACTCTAGAGTGTACTGTGTTCTTAAACTATGATCCTTGGTAAATTAGGTGTATTAAATGCATTTTGATTTATGATGCTTTCAACTTATAATGGGTTTGTTGGAACACAACCCCATTGTAAGTTGGGAGCACATATTCTGGTGTTCTGATGCTAAGTTTTTCTGTTACTCCAGCATCTGTGGCTGGCTTTAGAAAATTTTATATTATTATATTATATTACTATAATGTAATTTTTATATTATCATATTATATTTATATATGATATTATTATATTATATTTATATTATTATAAATTATATTACTATAAAGTGGGTAAAGAACATCATATGAAGGGATTTTTAAAAAGCAGATTAGGGAGGTGCTATAGTGGTTGCTCAGTGGTTATGGCATTTGCCTTGCATGTACGAGTACATGGGTCCAAACCCCAGCACCACTTATACAACAAAGTTTCCGAGCAACAAAAGCCACATGAAAAACTAAATAAAAATTGATTCTGTTTCTCTCTCTCTCTCTCTCACTGTCCCTCTCTCTTAAAAAAAAAAAAAAAAGCAACTGTGGAGGGCTGGAGCAGTTGCTCAGCAGTTACAACGCTTGCTTGCCATGCGTGAGGGCACAGATTTGAACCCCAGCACCACATGCACAATGAAGTGCTGGAGCAACAAAAGCCACATTAAAAACTAAATAAAAAAAATTGATTCTCAGGCTGCAGCGGTGGCTCAGCAAGTACACAAGTTCAAACCCCAGCACCCTGTACACAACGAAGTGTTGGAGTAATGAAGGCCAAATGAAAAACTAAATAAAATTCTTTCTCTCTCTCACTTTCCCTCTCTCTTTAACAAAAAAAATTGATTCTTTCTCTCCCTCACTGTCCCTCTCTCTGAAAGAAAGAAAAGAAAAAGAAAGAAAGAAAGAAAGAAAGAAAGAAAGAAAGAAAGAAAGAAAGAAAGAAAGAAAGAAAAACATTTGGGAAGAAATACAAAGGCTATGCATTCATGAGATCAGTTTTAAACTCACATCTGCCCTTAACAAGTTATATGACCCTGGCAGTCATTTAACCTCTGTGCCTTAGTTCTCTCATCTGTAAAATTAGATGATGATTAGACTAGCTCAGTTATTCTGAAAACTTATCACATTTGCCAGGAGGGCCTGTAAAGACAGATTTCTGGACCCCACTCCCAGATCTTCTGGTTCAGTCGATCTTGATTCAGACTAGCATTTTCATATCTAACAAGTTTTAGGTGACACACTTTTCAGGTGGGGCACACACTTTGAGAATCACTGGACTAGATGCTTGTGTCAAACTTACACAAACTATGTGTCTGCAATTCAGCCACACTACTTTAAAGCAACCATTGCTCTGGTTAATTTTATCTCCCTCACTGTTCTCTGTTACAGACTAATAAAAATGTTGCCTTTGTTACTACCTATATGATACCTGTTTGTATGAATAACTCATAAATTAAATAAAATAGCAACTGATTTCTTACCACATAACATGTATTGTTGTAAGCTTCAAATATTTCCTTTAAGAGACTAGTAGAAGAATCAGCATTGTCCACATCACCTTCATTGCTCCATCATCAGTATCCTCCCTATGGTACCAGCTAACACTTAGGAACATGGGACATCCTGGACTCTGCTTAGATCCATTATCTCATGTACTCGTGTTAATGAGTACTTGATTAAACATTATACTATGAGTGTCTTAGGTAGGAGTGATACACACAGAAGCAAAAGAGGCTTCAGAGCAGAGAGGGTAGAGGAGGAGCAATCTAGTGAAGGAACAATAAGAACAAAGTTGCAGCCACTTAATAGATGATGTGGGACATTTGAGGAGTGGAGAGTAGTCTTGCCAAGTCGTAGCATAGCTACAGGCATTTGGGTGGCAAAGAAAGGAATACTGTTTGTATGGGTAATAGAAAGAAGGACAGATTCAGCTACGCAACCTAACTCCACAGATCCAATGGTGGAGTTTGACACCAGGGTTTAGGGCAGCCTGTGCCGCATCACTTTCAGGATAAGTAAACACTGGCTAATTACGTGATTGGAGGGAAAAGGAAAGACGGCGATGGAAAGAGTATGAGACTTGTTTCCGCTGCACTAAAGAGCCGGATGCGTGGCCTTGAGCAAGTCACTAAGCTATCTGTAGCATTTGTTCATGTGTGGAACGAATATAGCATTCACCACAGCTGCAATAAAGAAGGACTAAGGGTGTCGAGTGTGATGCATTCGTTAACCAAAAACCTCTGTGTAGCACTGGGACATTATGAAGAAAGCTGCCTTGTATTTGTATAACATTTTCATGCTATCATTTCTTTGAAATGTTTTATAGACACCTTGTTTGTTAGCAGATTTCAGTCCTTCCCCCAAAGGCCAGGACTTCCATGGAGAATGGTCTAGCATTTGCTCGATTGCCCTGGCAGATGTTCTATATGCCCAACAGCAGGATTCATGGAGGAAGGGAACTCTTCCCCTCATAACTTGACGTTGTACGAATTTCTCCCCACAGTTGTCCTCTCCTCACTAAATGCAAATAGGAAACTCCCAGAGAGTTAGTCCAGGAGATGTTTTATGGTATAGAACAATAAAAAGGTGACATGAACATAATGGAAAATCAAGATATGGTAGGGAAAAACATGCTATAATTAATATATCCCAGGAGCTCAATTGGCTTCCTTCTCTGGTTGAAGTCTAAAGGAACAAAAGAAGAGAAGGGAAAATCCGATCCAATTAAAGAAAAAGCAGCTCCAGCTAAGGTCAAAGCTGTGCTCTAGGGATCTTTCATTACCATTTGAAGGTGGGTTCAGAATGGGTTAATAAGAGACTTGACCACTGGCCTTAGGAATATATTGTCAAGGGAAAATCAGATTCATAGCCCACAGGAAAGGTAAAAACCTTACTCAACAATTCAATTAATAGACGCTTATAGAATTGGTATTTCGAGAATTATTGACTCTCTCTATAAGAAAAGTGGCATAGAAATTGGCTAATTTGAGGGGCTGGAGCGGTGGCTCAGCAGTTATGGTGCTTGCCTGGCATGCTTGAATACACGGGTTCAAACCCCAGCACCCAGGTACACAACTAAGTGTCAGAGCAACAAAAGCCATGTGAAAAACTCAATAAAAATGATTCTTTCTCTCTCACATACACACACTTTGAATTATTGGAAATAATTCAAAGTTTAGGAGGATATATTCTGAAAGGATACATAATATTAAAAAATATATATTCCAATTTAGAATATTAGCCTAACTGATCTTCCGCAGAGGATTTGTCTAGGTAGTGGTGTTTTCTTTCCAGGTAAGTATTACAGCAGACCAGCCTTCTCCGGTCCTCAGTGAGAGTGGGGTACATGCAGTTGAGAGTTCTGTTTTGGACACTTAAGGTATGAGACAACTGAAGGACCTCCAAATGGAAATGAGGAGTATGAATAGCCTCAGATGCCCTCCCTTCAACCCTCAATTGTCTCTTGAACTACAGCCCCACTGTTTTAACCATGACATGTTGAGGGATTTTCACATCTCTCATGGATGCTCCAACTTCACAGCAAACGTAGTATATCTGAAACAGAACACATCTTCCTCATTAGGCTTGTAAACCTCATGGATGGTCTAGGTTCTTTCTTCTCTCTTTCTACCCAGATCCTATCAATTATACTTTTGTAAAGGTCATTCTATAATACCCCTTCTGTCCACTTAATCTTGTCTAGTCCAACATCCCCAGAACCTTTTTGCATCAACAAATTACTTGTCTTGTCTATAGCATCTCCCTATGTTCAATTTTGTTCTTTTGTGATTTTTCAGTTAAGTCTTCTGCAGGTGATCTATTCCAACTCAGAAATATTTGACTCACTCTAAGTGGTAGAGACTGCTAGATGAGGCCCGTGTCCATTAACTCCTTGGAAGATAAACACTGGCAATGGTCCTGAGCTGAGAAAACCACATTTCCCAGCTTCCCTTGTAGTTATCTTTGGTCACATGATCAAATTCTGGCCAATGATATGTAAGCAGCAGTTGTTTTTTGAGTTGCTTGGTTGGAAAAAAGGAACAATTGCTTCATCTTCCTCCTCCTTCCCAACTCTGGAATGTGATTAGATTGCTGGAGCTTGGCAGCTGTCTTGAATCCTAAGATAATCTTGAGGGTATAAGTCAGCTCCAAATATGACTGAACAGACAAATCGAAGGAGACTAAAATCTGGTGACTTCGTGAAGCTGTCACATGAGTCCTGGACTACCTGATTCTGTGACTTCTCTCTTTACATAAAAAAAATAAGCCTCTATTTCTAAGTCATTATTCTGAGGGCGTATTACTTCAGAGAAATGCAAGTCTGGTCTGATATACCTTTGCTCCTAGGATGCTGTCTTCCCTGGATATTCACAGTGGAAACTTAGCCGGCCTGTAAGGCTTTTTTACAACACTTTGCCCACCAGAAACACCTCTTTAATCAAGTTAATATACTCTGAATGTTCTATATATTCTCTTCTTTCTGAAATTTGCCACATTCTCAGGTATTATATGAGGTTCAATTATTCCCATACCATCTAGCAAATACCTTGCACTAGGACTCAACAATAGAATAATAGACATTTTAAGATGAAAGGGCATTAAAAATTTCTCTAATCCAAAATTTTCTTCACAGTGAAGGAAATTTCTTTATATCCTTGTCTCTCAAGAATGGTGACCAATAAAGACCCCAGGTGGTTCAATGCATTTTGAAGTTTGAGAGACACTGAATCTGTGGCCGCTCCAATTAAACACCAGTCAACTGTTGCATAGGCTGCTCACAAATACACAAACTAGCCCAACCTCTTTTGGGACAGCTGTAATTATTAGCAACTCATTCCATATAATAAGCTGAAAATTTCTTCCTTAGAACTTTCTCCTGTAACTACTATATCTAGTTTCTGGAATAACAATAAATAATACTGATCCACCGTAATTATTTGAAGGTAGCTATCATTGGTTCTGAGACTTCTCTTTCTAAATGTGAATAACACACTTGCATTGGTATTCTTCACATATCCTGAATTTTAGACAGTGCATCTTTTCTTAAAATTTGTACTAAGTTGCTAATGTCCTAATAAGAACTCAAAACCAGAAATTAATATTGTATTTATGGAGTGGGTGAAATTAAATGCCACAAAAGAGAGTGGGCTGCAACTCCCTTCACCTGCAACCTCACATGAAAATATCAATGAATCACTATAATCTTGATATTATTCTTATAATAACACATCTTTTTACTTATATAAATATTATAAAATCACATCAGGCTTGGTGGCACATATTGTTAATCCCAGTGATGAAAGACCAAGGTCAGTAGGTTGTAAGTAGTAAGACTCTGTCTCAAAATAAAAAGAATTGTAAAAAAGAAAAAAGAAAAGAAACAAA
Source organism: Aplodontia rufa (assembly GCA_004027875.1). Lineage (NCBI taxonomy): Eukaryota > Metazoa > Chordata > Mammalia > Rodentia > Aplodontiidae > Aplodontia > Aplodontia rufa. The sequence continues at coordinate 6,787 of PVKS010017446.1, forward strand.
CAACTCAGGGCTGAGGATCTAGCTCAGTGGTACAGGAGTGATCCCAGATTGACTCAGTGTGACCTGGGTTCAATCCCTAGTCCCACCAAATATATATATATGTATATACACACACACGTGTGCATGCATACACACACACATGCACACACACACAAAATTCATTCAAACTAAAAAATGATAAAAATCACAGATATCACATTTTGTTGGTTCACATATTTGTTTTATTTATTTATTTTAAAAAATTTTAAGAGACAGGGTCTAGCTAAATTGCCCAGGCTGACTTGGGCTCAAGTAGTTCTCTGGCCTCAGCCTCCTGAGTAGCTGGAATGACTGGCACACATCATTCCTTCCAGTGTCATATATTTGTTTTAATCAGCAAAAGCTATGTATGGATCAGGACTCACTCGTCTTTTCTAGAAAGATAGCTTCATCTGTTATCACTGAAAACTAAAAAGTCATATCTAGTGCCCTGAGGTCACTGCAGTGGAAGTCTCAGATTCTACCTGTCAGACTTTTCTCTTGAATAATGCACCTGCAACTTAGTGGCTTTGAACTTGGCTGTCCTACTCTTTCTACAGACAGGAATGCCTGTGACTCACTACCCTCCTGGAGAGTAGTGTCTTTGACAACTGGAATTAATATTTCCCACAACACTAGCACAATGAAGAATCCATACTAGACACTAAACGAGTATTTTTAAATGAAAAAGTGATTGTTTGTTCACTGGGACATAAGGCATTATGAGATCGAATTTCATCAGAATGAACTGAGATAGACAAACCAGCAAAATACCAAAACTCTTCTTGCTATCTTTAGGTGAAATGTACAGCTCCCACTGGGATCGTCCCAACAAAGGAGCTGACCTAGTTTAATAGAGTATAAATATAGTGTGTTCCCCAAAGGTCCCCAAACACTGGATACACTGAAATGTATCTTCAGTGTTTCAATTGGTGCAACTACAGAGATTGACCCACTTAGAATGAGCCTCTTTACTCAAAGAGGATTCTATGGAAAACAGGACCATTCCACAAAATCCTTGCTGTGAATCTCCAGCAAAAATCCCCTGTTCGCTGAATCGCTTCCCACTCTTCTGCCAATCACTGGGGATTGAACCCAGGAGGGCACTCTACCACGGAGCTATATCCCCAGCCCTTTATATTTTTTGATATAGGGTCTTTCTAAATTGCCAAGACTGGCATTAAACTTACAATCCTCCTGCCTCAGCCTCCCAAGTAGCTGGGATTACAGGTGAAATCTCTGCTCCTGGCTTTGAATGACTTTTGAAGAATTTGTGTTTACCAGTAAATAAAACAATACAATAAAAACAGACCACCATCAACAAACCAATAATCACAAATTTCAACAAAATTGTGAGGATCTTAAAAATAATTGGAGGTAAATGAAGAAATTGAGAGCATGTAATGTTAGCATTTTTCATTATTTTTATAGTCTCAATTTTTACAGCCTTACTCAGGACACAAATATCCAGCATCTGGATAGATAGCTGTCAGTGGGTGACTATTATTTTTCTGTTTATGATCTCACAGAATGCCTACAAACATTAATATCTGGATAAAAATATCATCCAAATTCTAGTTTTAGGAAAAGGGACCACTTTACCAAATGCAGCAAAGGTAAATCTTAATCGGTATTACACATATATGTCCTAAATCAAAGATGAGTTGATTCATCCTGTATCTACCAGAGGTTCACACATAGCCCTTTTCCACCACTCAAAGTTACCTCAGCAGAGTTCCAACTGAGTACTCAGTAAAGAATAGAGCTCTTTGGCATTGCTCCCTTTTCTTGTCCATCTCAATCATAATGGCAATGTCCCAAAGTGGGCCTGAGGTCATCCCCTACTTGGGAGGGCTCCAATACCTAGGGAGGCCTAGAAGGTGGCCCAGGAGAAGGAGCCATATAGCAGGTGTCATGTACGAGGTCTGCTCTGGGCTTAGCAATGGAGGTTCATTTTAATTTTCAACCATGAAGATGCAAAAACTAGCTAAACAAAAAATTAGCCTCCTATTGATGGAGGATTTGGGATGCTCCCAAACTTTCTCTATTACTAATAATGCTGCAATCTCTACTTGTTTCCGAGTATAACTCCAGGATACCTTTCTAGGAGTGGAATAGCTGTGTCAAAGGGCATATGCATTTGCAATTTTAATACGTGTTACCAAATTGCCCTCCTTAGAGATTCTAGCAATTTACATTCCCACCAACAGATTATATCATGCTTTAGATTTGGGACAACCTGACAGGTGAAAAATAGTGTCTTAGTGTAGTTTTTAAATTACTTTTTGCTTATGAGTAGTTTCATGCATTTAGAAATAGTTTGAATTTTCTTTTTATATTCTTCACTCATTTTCACATTGAGTATTATAAAAATTTAAGAGCTCCTTACATGTGAGGGAGATAAATTCCTTTCCTGGTTTTTGTTGCAAGCATTTAAATCAATTTAACATTTATATTTTTCTTTGTCTAATGGTGTGTTCTCTAATGTTTGTCTGATGGTATGCTTCTTTTAATTTTATGTAGTCATTTTTTAAAATTTTGAGTTATATTTAGTTAGATTTTTTCATATCTAAGCCTATAATGGAATCTTTCCATATTTTCTTTCAGTTATTTTTATGGTTTCGTGTTTTATATTTAAATTTTGATCCGTTTGGAATTTATCCTGGTTTTAGTTATGGTATATAGATCCCACAGTTCTAACAACTTTTACTGAGTACATTATCTTTTCCCCTCCAGTTGGAGATATCACTTTTGCTATATATATTTTATCCCATATGCATGTTGGTTTATTCATGCATAAAAGTCATGTTCCTTTCATTATTAAGGATTTGAAATCAAATGAATTAATTCTCTTCCTTGCTTTTCTCCTTCAGAAATTCTATAAATATTGTTGAATTTTGAATAAATTTGAAGAATCATTTTGTCTAGCTTTTTGAAAATGCTGATGAGTTTACTTTGATTATACCAACTTTATATATTAAGTTAGAAAATTTGACACCTTTGTGATATTGGGTTCCCTGGTCTAAAATATATGTCTTTCCATTTATCAAACTATTTAAACTTTAGTTAATTTTAAAAATCTTCTTACCATATCTTGGATTTTCATAGGCGTTTTATCTTTTTGTGTCATTTGTTAAATGGGACCCTGCTCCTATCATATCTTCCAGCAGGTATTGTTTGTATTTATAAGTCCCCACCATTTATTATTTCTTTGCACTTTTATTCAGTTGCTTGTCTTGGGTTTTCCAGATTGCTGCCCAGCATCTTCAGTACCGATTGTGTTTTCTTCCTTGCCTTCTTTCCGATTTTATTTCATGCTGTTCACCCTCTCTCTGTGTCTCTGCACCCTCCCCTCATTGTGCTGACTAGTGCTTTGCACTTCCAATGTTAAGTAACAGTGATAACTGCACAACTTCCTTACTTTTGGGGGGAATTCCTTATGGTTTTACAATTAAGAATGATGCTCTAGTTGAGGCTAAGATAGAAGCATCTTATGGTCATAAGAAAATATATATGTAAGGCTACTTTTTTGATCTTTTAAAAGTCAAGAATTATTGGGATTTTTTCTTAAAAAATCAAATACATGGAAGTGTAATTTTCATAAGTAGTATTCAGACATTTTTAAGTGTAAATCTCAGACAAATTTGGCAAGCATATCTGAGACACTCATGATATTCAAAATATAGAAAATTTTTATGACGAGCAAAAGTTACCTGGTGCCATTTCGTTGTCAATTTCCCCAATACACCCGCTCCCAACAACTCTGGGGCTGCTGGGGTTTGCTTGCTTGCTTGTTTGTTTGTTTTAACCCATTATTTTGCTGTTTTTCTGGAATAAATGAAACCATGCACAATAAACTAGTGCAATGCATTTGCAGTGCATCCCTGCTGTTGTGTTGGCAATCGTTCCTTCTGGTTGCTGAAGAGTCCACTGCATGGACACCATGGCGCTTCTCCTTTCCTAGTAAATATCTAGGAATGAAAACTCCATGCTGAATGGTCAGTGTGCGCACATCTAAGTTTTCTCAAGTGTCTGCACCGTTTTGTATTTATACCAATAATGCATGAAAATGGCAGTTTCTCTGTATTCATTTTTTTAAGAGAGAGGGACAGTGAGAGAGAGAGAGAGAGAGAAAAAAAAATCAATTTTTATTGAGTTTTTCATGTTGCTTTCATTGCTCCGACACTTTGTGGTATACATGGTGCTGGGGTTCAAACCCACATCCTCATGCCAGGCACCACTGAGCTCTGGAACTGAGCACCACTGAGCTACCACTCCAGCCCCAGGTTCTCTGTATTCTTACCAGCATTTTTTTTGGGGGGGTACAATTTTTGCGCAAATATTATTACCTTCTTGTGATGTTGTGTTCTGCTTGTTATTAATGACGTTGAACATCTTTTCAGGTATTTATTTACTATCTATTCTTTTGATGAAACATGTATTGGAGATTTTCACTCATATTTTAAATTAGGACTTATCTTCTAATTATTTTTAACAGCCTAATGAAGTGTAATTTAAAAACAGTAAACTATGCATATTAAAAGTACTCAATTTGATGAGTTTGGACGGATGTATGAGCCCATGAAGCCACCAAAATCTAGATAATGAATATATCTATCACCACCCAAAGTTTATTTTTGACCCATGATCATACTTCCCTTTCACATCTCCCAACTTTAAGCCTTATCCTCAGGCAACCTGTGACATAATCCCTGTCATTAGAGATCAGGTTACATTTTCTAAATTTTTATAAAGTTGAAGTTTTTGATGTGGCTTCTTTCACTGGTATGGGTTTGAAATGTCTATGTTGTTTCTCATCAGATGAAGATGATATGGCTACGGATAGGCTGCTTCATGTATCCATAATACCTTTCTTTTCATTGCTGTTATTCCATGAAAGAATATTTATTAGTTCGTTCATACATTCATCTGTTGATGGGCAGTTGACTTATTTCCAGGCTTTGGCTGTTACAAATAAAGCTGTTATTAACCTTTTTGTAAAAGTCTTTATTTGGACATGTGCCTTCATTTCTTTTGGGAAAAATAACTGGAAATAAATGTCATGTGGTAGGTGCACATTGAATACTTTAAGAAATATCCAAATTGTTTCATAATTGTGATATAATTTGAATACCATAAAAAGTCCATTTTAAACTGTAGATTTAATGATTGTAGTATATTCACAAAGTGCATAAATTTCATCACTATTCAGTGTGAGAACGTTTTTATCATTCCAACAGGATACCCTGTATCTATTAGCAGTCTCCTCAATTCCTCCCTTCCCCTGCCAACCACTATTTTTTTTCATCCTTACAGTTTCACCTATCCTGAAATTTTTATGTAGATGCAGTCATTCAATATACGATCTTTTGTGTCTGATCTATTTCAGTTAGTACTGTGTTTTCAAGGCTCATCCACATTGCAAGGTGTGCGTTTCCTTTTTGTGGCTGAACCATATTCCCTTTTGTGGTCATACTACATTCTGCTTATCCACTTATCAGTTGAGATACATTGGGTTATTTCCACCTACTGAAATTCATGTACAAGTTTTTGTGTGACCATGCTTTCAACAGTTATGAGTTTATACCTAGGAGTGGAGTTACTGGTTTATGTGGTCACTCTGACTTTTGGAGAAATAGTCAAAGCTCATTTGCATTGCAGATGCACAGTTTTCCATTCCTACCAGCAACATATGAGTGCGCTAGTAAGCGTTGCCTCCCTGTAACAAAACTTTACAGACATAGCTACTTACAGGAGGTTTATTCTATCTCCCGGTTCTGGAGAACTGGCAGGCCCTACCTGAGCCTCTGGCGAGGACAGCACAGCATACATCTTGGTGGGAGAGGGAGGTAGGGAGAAGAGGAAAAGACTGAGATCGCTCAATCCCCTTCAAGGGCATACCCCCAGTGACCTAAAGAACTTCCCTAGGCCCACCTCTTAAAGGTTCATATCCTGCCCAAGATCGCCATCCTGGGTACCAAGCTCTAATAAATAGGCCTATGGGGAACATTCAGCATCCAAACTACAGCAATGAGGTTTCCAGTTTTTCCACATCTTCACCAACACTTGGTATTTTCCTTTTTTTCTTTAATTACAGCAGTCCAAGTGTGCACATAGTTAATATTTATCTAATTGTAATTTTTATTTCCATTTATCTAATAACGGATAATATGGAGGTTTTTTTGAATAACCATACAAGTTTTTAACAAAATAATATAAAATGTGTATAGATTCTGGATATTAGAATTACCCCCAGGAGTGCCCCCCCAATTACCCACCCTTATCCCTCCCTTTCCCTTCCCACAATATCACTAAAAAAGGATTATGTTGTATAACATTACACCTTTTCTGGATTTAACACATGATAATAGACCAACTTTCTCACTGGCCAGGGTCTAGTTCCAACCTCCACAAATGAGTGGAAACAATCAACCCTTAGTTTCTGGGTTAAGCTGATTTTACTCAGCATAATTTCTTCCATAGACATCCATTTACCTTCAAAGGCTGCAATATCATTGTTTTCACTGACCACTTATCCCTTCTTTGTAAAAATATTTATCCTCAAGTTCATCGCTTTTCAATCAGGGTGTTCATCACTTTAATGCTTAGTTGCAAGACTCCTTAATGTGTTCTAGACAATAAGCCCTTGCTAGATATATGATTTTTAAGTATTGTTACATATTCTGTGTATTATCTCTGCAGCTTGTGGATTGTGTCCCTCAACACATAAAACTTCTTAATTCTTATGAAGTCTAATTTTTCTTTGGTCATTTGTACTTGAGGAATTCTCTTGTTAAAATGTCTGATTCTCAGTTATGAATATTTTGCTTATTTTTCTAAGAGTTTTATAGTTTTAACACATGAGTATAGACCCGATGTTTGGATTAATACTGTGTAAGGTATACATGAGGGGTCCAATTTCAACCTTCCTCATTCAACTGTCCCAGCACATTTGTTGGAAAGTTCTCTTTTCTCAGTACTACTATTTGTCAACTTGGTCGGAAATGAATTGACCATATATGTGTGGGTCGCTTCTCACATATTCCATTGATTTTCATGTTTATTTTTTATCCTCATACTGCACGATCTTGATTAGTGTAGCTAAATACTTGTTTTAAAATCAGAAAGTGTCAAGCTGGGGGTGTAACTCAGCGACACAGTGTTTGGTATTTGAGATTCTGGTTTCTATCCCCGCTACCTATGTTTGATCTTTGGCACTGCTAAATAAATAAATAAATAAGAGTGAGTCTTCTCATGTGGTTTTCACTTTTCACATTGTTTTGGGAATTCTGATTCACTTACATTTCGATGGAAAGTTTTGGATCAGCTTGCCAAATTTTACAAAGAAAAAAGGACACTTAAATTTTCAATAGACATTGCATGAAATTTGTAGAACAATTCAAGGAATGTTATCACATTAATGATATTAATTCTCCCCATTCATAAGCATAGTTTGGCTCTCCAATTCTTTAGCTGCTTTTTAATTTCTTTCAACGTTTGATAGATATCAGTGCCTAATTCTTGAACTAGTATTGTTAAATGTGTTCATAAGTATTTTTTTATATGCTGTAAGTAGAAATTTCTAAATCTTATTTTCTGATTCTTTATAACAAGTGCTTAGAAATATAATTTTTAATTGATCTTATAACCTATAAGTTCACTGAAATATTTTTGTAGATTACTTAGGATTTTTTTTATATCCAAGATCATGCTATCTGCAAATAGAAGTATTTTCACTACTTCTTTTGCAATTTGAATGCCTTTTTTTTTTTTTTTTAAGAAAGAGGGGCAGTGAGAGAGAGAGAGAAAGAAGCAAACTTTATTTAGTTTTTCATATGAATTTCATTCCTGGGACACTTAGTTGTGTACATGGTGTGTGGGTTCGAACTTGCATACTCACACATGACAGGCAAGCGCCTTAACCGCTGAGCCACCGCTCCAGCCCCTGAATACCGTTTATTTTCTTGTCTAACTGCTTTCAATAGAAACTCTAAACATTGTTGAAGAGAAGCAGCCAGAGCAGACATTCTTGTCTCATTTCTGATTTTAGGGTAAAAGCTTAAAGTCTTTCAGCATTATGTATCATTTTATTGAAGGTTTTTCATTGATGCCCTTTGTCATTTTTAGTAAATTTTTTCCTACTTCTAGTTTACTTAATGTTTTCATAGTGAAAGTTTATTTGATTTTTTTCAAATACCTTTGCTGCCTCCACTGATGTGATCACCTCCCCTTTAATAGCATTGCTATGGTGAATCATATTGATTTACATTCATAGATTGAACCAACCTTGAATACCTAAGATAATTTATACTTGGTTATAAGCATAATATTTTTTATAAAATAGTGGATTCGATTTGCTAGCATGTTGACGAATTTTTGCACCCATGATTATAAGATATATTTGTAGTAGGTTTCCCCCTTGGTTCAGTATCTTTTTCTGGTTTTGATATCAAAATAACATTGACTGTGCAGCGCACACTGGTGCATGTCTATAGTCTCAGCTAATTGTGACACTGAGGCAGGAGGATCATGAGCTTGAGGCCAGACTGGTCTCAAAATAAAAATTATAAAAGGGACGTGGGGGACCAGACTGATGACTCAGTGGTTATGGTGTTTGTCTGGCATGTGTGAGGACCTGGGTTCAAACTCCAGCACCACAAACACAACTAAGTGTCTGAGAAACAAAAGCCAGCCGGAAAAATAAATAAAATTGCTTATTTCTTTCTCTCTCTCTGGGGTGGAATGCGGATAGAGGTATAGCTCAGTGGTAAGGTGCTTTTGTGAATTGGTCATGAAGTCACTCTGATTTTAGTAATTTAAATCTGTTCATGTCTATTCATTTCAAAGTGGTTTCTAGTATCCTTTCTGTTTTCTTCTGTGCTACATTGAATATTTAGATGCTCACTGATCTTTTTAAAAGTTGTTATAAGTTTGTTTGGTTTTATCTATATTTTCCTATTGAATTTCTATTTTCTACTTTGTTAATTTGTGTTCTAATTTTATTATTTCTTTCCTTCTTTTCTTGGATTTCTAATTTGTTCTCTTCCTACTTTTTAAGGTGAAAGGCTTGGTTATGGTTTTGTGACTTTCTTTAATGGCTACTAATTTTCATGTAAGAACTTCATTAGCTCTACTCCATAAGTTTTGGTATGTTTTGTCTTCAGTTTCATTCATCTCCAAGAACTTTCCAATCTCCTTTATGGATTCTTCTTTGATACGTTGGTCATTTATTTTTTTTTAATTTTTTTTATTTTGAGCAACCTTACAAGATTTTAACAAACTAATATAAAATGTGTATAAAATATGTATACATTCTGGATATTGCAGTTATCCCCAGGAGTGCCCCCCCCCCAATTACCCTCCCTTATCCCTCCCTTCCCCTTCCCATTATAACTCTAAAAAAAATATTAGATTGTAAAGCATTACATCTTATCTGGATTTACCTCATACTACTAGACCAACTTTCTCATTGTCCAGGGTCTAGACCCCACCTCCACAGATGAGTGGAGACAATTGAGATGAGTGGAGACGTTGGTCATTTAGATATATGTTGTTTAACTTTCACATGTTTGTGAATTTCTCAAATTAACTTCTGTGATTGATTATAATTTCTTCTTAACTGTGGTCAGAGAACATACCATAAACAGTGCTACCCCTTGTAAGGATTCTGAGGCAGTTTTGTGGTCTAGCATGTGGCTATTGAGAAGAATTTATGCTCTGTTGTACGTACGTTTGGAGTGTTCCGTTCGTATCTGTGAGGTCTACTTGGTTTAAGTGTTGTTCAAGTCTTCTAGTTCCTTGTTATATGGATTTTCTCTTCATTATTGAAAGTGGGGTATGGAAGTGGACAACTATCATTGAATTATCTATTTGTTCCTCAAATATGTTAGTTTTTACTTAGATTATTGGTCTCTGTCGTTAGGCATCTACACCCTAAAGTTGTTAGATCTTCATGATGGATTGAGACTTATCATTATAAAATGTTTGTCTTTCTTTTTTATTATATTTTTAGTCTTAAACTCTTTTTTCCCCTATTTTAGTAAGGCATTTGAGTGCTTTTGTTTATTATATGCATGATATTTATATTTTTCTACTCTTTTACATTCAGCCTATTTGTGTGTATAGAGCTGAAATGTGTCTCTTATGGGTATCATATATCTTTTTTTTTTTTTTTAGGAGAGAGGGACAGTGAGAGAGTGAGAGAGAGAGAGAGAGAATCAATTTTATTTAGTTTTTCATGTGGCCTTTGTTGTTCCAATACTTCACTGTGTACCTGGTGCTGGTGTTTGAACCTGCATCTTCAAGCATGCTAGGCAAACGCTGTAACTGCTGAGCCACTATTCCAGCCGCAGTTGCCAGGTATCTTGATAATATTTTAAAATCTGTATGGTCAATCTATGTCTTTATATTTGAGAGTTTCATTTAGTAGTATTTAATGAAATTGCCATAGGCATTTATATCTCTCATCTTGCTATTTGTTTTCTATGTCCGATGACATTTTCCTCTGTTCCTTCATAGTACTTTCTTTAGTGTTTAGTGTTATTAGAATTAAAATGGTTTCTATATACCATTGTAATTTTGTTTTTTTTTTTGTTTCTTGGGTTTTTTGTACTAGGGATTTAACACAGGGTATTTTGTCACTGATCCACGTGCCCAGACCTTTCTTATTTTTTTATTTTTAGACAAGAAGATCTTGCTAATTTGCTTAGGGCCTTGCTAAGTTGTTGAGGCCAGCCTTGAACTTATGATCCTCCTGCCTCAGCCTCTCAAATCACTGGAATTACAGGTATGTGCCACCACACCCAACTTGCCTTTTCTTTTAAGATATAATCTGAATTATTTCAAAGTGGTTACCATGAGAACTGTAATTATTATCTTAATCTAGAACAATATAGTTCAGATTTATAGCAACTGAATTTTTTTAAAAGAGAGAAAGACAGTGAGAGAGAGAGAGAGAGACAAAGAGAGAATCGATTTACTTAGTTTTTCTTGTGGATTTTTCATGTAGTTTTTCGTTAGAATTTGAACCTGTGTTCTCACGCATGCCAGGCTAGCACTGTAACCGCTGAGCCACTGCTCCAGCCCCAGCAACTTCATTTTAATACAGTATATTATGGACTGAGTTGTATTTCCCCAGATTTACAGTTTGAATTCCCAACCCCTATGTGACTTTGTTTGGAGATATGGCCTTTAAGGAAGTCATTAAGGTGATGAGGTCATAAGGATGGGCTCAATCTGGTAGCACCGACATTCTTAAAAGAAGAGGAGCAAGTATCAGAGACGTCTCTTTTACCCTGCGGTGCAGAGGAAAGGCCCTGGAAGGACTCAGTGAGAAGGCAGTCATCTACAAACCAGAGAGAGATCAGCAGAAAGCAACCTTGATGGCACCTTAAACTTGAATTTCTAGCCTTCAGAAATATAAGAAAATACATTCCTGGTGTTTAAGCCACTCAGTCTGGGGTGCCGTTCAGACAGCCTGAGCACGGAAAGCTTTGCTCCCATTTGACTCCAATCCTCACCCCCTTTTACGCTACCATTGTCGCAATTTACTTACTTATATGTCATATGCACATAAACACAGATTTATAATTTTTGATGGATCCAGTTGCCTTTTAAATTAGAAAAGAGAAAAAAGGAGGTAAAATGCATTCAAAACATCCTTTATGTTTGACTAAGTAATTATCTTTAGTGGCACTCTGTATTTCCTCGTGTGGTTTTGAATTATTGTCTATTTCATTTCAGCCCAAAAGATTCCCATGAATATTTTTTACATGGATGCTCTCCTAGCAACAAATTCTGAGAAACTCTTAACTTGTCCTTTGTTTCCTGAGGAATATTTTTTCTGGATATAGAATTTGTGATTTAAAGGGTTTGGGGTTTTCTTGCTTTTCTTTTTTCTTTCTTTCTTTTTCTTTTCTTTTTTTCTTTCTCGCCTTCCTTCCTTCCTTCCTTCCTTCCTTCCTTCCTTCCTTCCTTCCTTCAGCATCTCAGCCCTGTTCTGCCCTCTGGGTTTTCTGATGAGAAGTCCATTGCTTATCTTATTGAGACTCCTGTGATAGCATTTCTCTTGCTGCTTTCAAAATCCCCTTTATACGTGGCTTCCAACAGTCTGGTGGGTCTAGGTGTGGATCTTCCTGAGTTTATATTCCTTGGAATTTGTCGAACTTTTTGGATGTTTACAATTTCTTCTGTTTATATTAATCTTCTCTTGGTCTTCTAGGAAATTTTTCATTTTTCCCTATTGTGTTTTTCAACTCTAGAACTTTTACTTATTTTTTAAATCATTTCTCTTTGTTGATATTTATTTAATAAGACATGGTTCTCATACTTTCCTTTAGTTCTTTAGATTTTTTTTAAGAGAGAGGGACAGTAAGAGAGAATCAACTTTTTATTTATTTTTCCATCTGCCCATTGTTTCTCCAACACTTAGTTGTGTGCATGGTGCTGGGGTTTGAACCTGGGTCCTTGTGCATGCCAGGCAAGCACCATAATTGCTGAGCCATTGCTCCAGTCCCTAGACTTTTTATTATAGTTTTAAAACATTTTTTAAAGATTCACTTAAGGGGCTGGAGTGGTGGCTCAGCGGTTTTGGCGCTTGCCCAGCATACGCAAGTACATGGGTTCAAACCCCAGCACCCACATACACAACTAAGTGTTGGAGCAATGAAAGCCATGTGAAAAACTCAATAAAAATTGATTCTCTCTGTCTCTCTCTTTCTCACTGTCCTTCTCTCTTTAAAAAATAAAATAAAAATAAAGGTTCACTTAGAATCTATACCTCCTAAGTCCTAGGTCCGGGCTACATCAGTGACAGTTTCTATTGACTGTATTTTCCCTGGCTGAAGGCTATACTTATTTGTTTCTATGTCTTTTAATATTTTATTGAATATGAAAATTTTAAATAATACAATATAACAATGCAAGAAATGCGATTCTGTCCACTTCCAGAGTTTGTGTGAGTATGCATATTACTAATAATATAAATTAATTCTGGAAAAGTATGCATTGTTATGTGTGACCACCATTGTCTTTAATTGGTTGCTAAGCAGCTAGTTAACAACTGAAGAGAGATTTTTGTTAAATGAATGTGTATTTATTTCCTATGTTTCAGTACAAATTACCACAAACCTGGTGGCTTAAAACAACAGCATTTATTTTCTTTAGTTCTGGATGGTCAGAGGCTGAGAAAAGTTTCACTGTGCTGACATCAAGATGCTTGCAGAGTTTCGCTCCCTCCTGAGGATGGAGGGAGGAATCTGTTTCTTTGCAGTTTCCAGCTTTTCAAGTTTCAGCCATTGCATCATATGGCTCACGGACCCACTTCAAAGCTGACAGTGTGGCATCCTTGCCTCGTTCCTCATGTTGCTTTCTCCCATGTCGAATTTCAGGATGCTTAATGGCATCGGTGCGCCCCTTTTTCCGTATACCTAATGCTACAGGTTCCAGAGATTAGGACTTGGATGTCTTTGTTGGCTGTCATTCAGCTTGCTGTAGCCTAGAACCGACAAATCTAGTCTTTTCTGGGAGGCTGTGTGTGAGTTTATGTGCATATTTTCGGGCACACATTCAACACTCAGCCAACGATTCACAACTGTTTTTCAGCCTTGATTTTTTGCTTGAGAAAAACATCATACCCCTGCTTTTTCTTTTAAGCCTTTAGATTACTCTATTGCTCATTACAATCATTATTCCTCATATCAGGCAGCCACAAAGTTAAAACGCTTGCCAGTAGCTGGCTTTTTTTAATTCAGAAATTTATTTGTTGAACAATCAAACAAGCTTCTAACGAAATAATACAATATATATATCAATTCTGAAAATTAGATTTACCCCCAAGAGCCCCTCTCCAATTACCCCACCCTTATCTGCCCCCACTCCCCCGCTTCCCAATACATCACTACAAATGCCTTAGGTTGTATGTCATTACACCTTATCTGGATTTAACACATGATAATAGACCACCTCTCTCAATGGCCAGGGTCTAGCTCCAGCCTCCACAGATCAGTGAAGACATTCCATCCTTGGTTCTCTGGGTTATGCTGACTTCACTTAGCATAATTCCTTCCATAGCCATCCATTTACCTTCAAAGGCTGCAATATCATTGTTTCTAATTGCTGAGTAGAACTCCATGGTGTATATGTACCACAGTTTTTGGATCCATTCATCCAGTGAGGGACATCTGGGTTGTTTCCATAATTTAGCTATTGTAAATTGAGCTGTTATGAACATCGATTTTGCTGTGTCACTGTAGTGTGCTGATTCTAAATCCCCTGGAAAAATACCCAGGAGAGGAATAGCAGGATCATATGGTGGGTTCATCCCTAGTTTTTTGAGGATTCTCCACACTGCTTTCCAGAGGGACTGCATCAGTCTGCAGTTCCCTAGGAGGCCAGGAGCTGTTTTTGACAAGCAATCCCTAGGGGTAGGGGGAGCCTTTTAATATCGGTCAGTCTCCAAGTTAGTTCAAATGCTGGAAGATTTTAAATTAGGGTCTTCTAGAAAATCACCATATATGTCAAATAATGACAATTCTTTGTGCAAGATGTTTTGAAAGTGTTTCAGGGTCTAATTCTAGTTCTTCCACTGTGCTTCCAGTCTGCTCTTGGAATGCCGGGTGATATGTTTCAAGACTACTACATACTTGGAGAATAGGAGATGGGAATAGGATAAGTTAAATAGAATAAAACTTACTACTATTAAAAAGATTTAATCATTTTCCTTGAATGAATCATCTCTTGGCTGCTGCAAACTTTTAGGTAATTTCCAGAATTCTGGTAAAGTTAGGTCTAATAATTTTTGCCAATTTTTTTCATTGCTTTAAAGGAAGAGAAAATTCTTGGAGGTTCTTAATCCACAATTTTGGTTGATAACTCACTAAACCATTTGCAAAAGTGGTTGTACCATTTTATAATCCCATGAGGAAGTAGCAGTTCTTCCACATCCTCACCAGTACTTTGTATGGTCAAAGTATTTTGTTTTAGACATTCTAATAGGTGTGTAGTAGTATCTCATGGGTGTTTTAATTCGGTTTTTTTTTGTTGTTGTTGTTGTTGACTGATAATGTTAAAAATCTTTTCACATATTTATTTTTCATTTGTGTCCATTTCTTGGTAAAGTATTTTTTTTAAATCTTGTTCCCCTTGTATTTCTTGTTTGCTTCTTTTAATATTAAATATTGCAGTTTCTTCCTTCATATATTCTGAAAACAAGTCAGAAATGTGATTTGCTAATAATATTTCATAAACAGTGGCTTGTCTTTTGAGTCTCTTAGCATGTTCTGTGAAGAGTAGAAGTTTTTAATTTTGATGAAGTCTACTTTATCAATTTTTTTACTGTATGGATGATGCTTTTGAGGTCATGTAGACGAAATCTTTGCTTAATTCAGTGCTCTAATTTTTTCTTTGTGAATTGCTTTTATAAATTTGCATTGCCATTTAGGCCTGTATCTCTATGGGTTCATGGAACCCAGGGGTGCATAACCACTGAGCCGCATTCCCAGCCTGTTTTTTGGTTTTTATTCTGAAACAGGGACTTGCTAACTGCTTAGAACCTCATGAGGTTGCTGAGGCTGGCTTTGTACTTGCAGTCCTCCTGCCTCAGCCTCCAGAGCTGCTGGAATTACAGGTATGTGCCAAGGCACCCGGCTCATACAGGTTAATTTTTAATAAGCAAGATATAAATTAGAAAAACTTTTCTTTTTTCCTGTTGATTGCATAGGTAAGTCTGATTCTTCCAGGATCGTTTGTTGAAAAGTCTATTTTCTCCTCTATATTCCCTTTGCAATTTTTTTGAAAATCAACTGAGCCATAAATGTTTAGAAAGACTATAACAATAAAGGTAAATAGCATTTATGTCCAGAAGTGATTCTTCTTCTTTTTAGGTCATTTATGTGTGTCTATGGAGAGGTTTTATTTCAATTTTATCAATAACTTAATTGGGTTTTGATTTTATTGTTGTTGTTAAGATCTCCAGGTGTGACAGGCTTCAAATTCTTCCACTTATGGGCTTTACCTGTGGGAGATATGAGTGGGTTTTTCTTCTTGCAATTCTACCCTTACATTGCAACCATCCCTGTGTGTGTGCCATAGGAAAAAAAAATTCTTTTCACATCCTTGCCCCATTTCTAGTGGTAAAATATTTTTCTATGCTACTTAATGCTAGCTCATGGGAGGCAACAGAATGGTCCTCAGTTTTGATTATGCCGTTGCATCTTGTCAAGCTATTTTTTTTTAATATCTATGAACATGGTCATATGCTTTCATTCTCCTGACATCTATTAATATGATAAACTATGTCAGATAGCTTTTTAATATTGAACAGGTCTCACATTCATTTAATAGACTCCACCTGGTCATTGTGCATTATTTTATGTTTTCGTCAGCTTATGTTTACAAATATAGGGGGATTTGTGTGCAAATTGTGAAATAACATTCTTAAGTGAGATTGATTCATAATTGATGCAATGTTTGTCCAGATTTTGCTGAATGATAATTTGGATGCCTGGTGGGGTGGCACAGGCCTATAATTCCAGTGGCTTGGGAGGAGGAGACAGGACAACTGCAAGTTCAAAGCCAACCTCGGCAACTTAGGCCCTGAGAAACTTAGAGAGAGACCGTATCTCAAAATAAAAAAAGTCAGGGGTTGAGGATTTAGCTCAATAGTAGCAGAGCACTTGCCTAGCACGCGCAAGGCCCCGAGTTTGGTCCTCAGCCCTGAAAAAAATAAAAAAATAAAAAGTCAAAAGGGCTGGGTATGTGGCTCAGTAGTTAAGTGCCAATAGGTTAACCCCTGATACCACAAACTACCACTGCTACTACTACTAATAATAATAATAGTAATAATAACAGTAATAATTTGGAAGTTAATATTAAGCTTCATCAGCTACTTTGTAAGATTTTCTTCTTTTATTATTTTTGGAATAATTTAAATAGCAGGGGAACTACATGCTTTTTAAACTTTTGACAATATTCTCCTTTAAAACTTCTCATGTTGGTGTGCCTTTTGAAAGCAAATAGATTCTCCTAAATTTCTTATTTCCTCTAGAGTCAGTATTGTTAGTCTTAGTTTTCTGAAATAATTTCCATTACACTCAAGACATCAAACTTGCGTAATATTTAACAAAGCCTTTTCTTTAGAGTATTTTATTATTTTCTGCTTATGTCATTCTTATTCTCATTTTTATATTTTACTGTCTCGCTCTTTCGCTGATAAGATTAAACTGTAGTTAGTGTGTTACATTGTTTTCTTTCAAAGTGCTTGCTTTTGTATGTATTAACTTGTTTTCCATTATCCTGTTTTCTAACACATTAAAATCTGCTTTCATTTCTTACAATTCCATTCTTTTGCTTACCTTAAATTTATTTTGGGATATTTAGTAATTTGCATTAATTGATGTTTTATTTTTGCGTTTCACAATATGCCCGCTGTTTTCTGTATTCCGCAGCCTCTGCTTTCATTTACTCCTTGAATTTTGATTTCATTTCTGCAAGGTAACTTTTCCTTTTACTCTACTCTTACGTTCTCCCAGCTTGTGTATTCTTTCTTCCTGTTGTCTTAGCATCTCTTTATTGGGTTCTTGTATTTCCCGCTCTGGGGTCACCCTTTTAGAGACAGAAGTTTCTTTCAATTGTTTGATCTCTTTGATCTCTTTTAATTCATGGTCATACTCTTCATCTGCTCTGTGGCAGAGTTTCGATAAGTTGTCGTGTTGTTTAACTATTTAATAATCACAAAGTTATTTCTGTGCATGGTATAAGACCGGGTCCAGTTTATTTCCACCTTTTTCACTTTTTTCTTTTCTATTCTTTCGTTTCCTTCTTCCTTCCTTTCTTCTCTCTCTTTCCCTTTTCTTTTTTCTTTTATGAGAGAGAGAGAGAGACAGGGAGAAAAAGAATTTTACTCAATTTTACTTTTTCATCTGACTTTTTTTCCCCAACACTTAGTGCTGGGGTTTGAACCAGCATCTTCATGCATGCCAGGCAAGCGCTCCAACCGCTAAGCCACTGCTCCAGCCCCCTCTTCCTTTCTCTTTCTTCTTTCTTTCTTTCATTTCTTCTTCCTCTTTTGCAAATGTTCGTCCCACCATTTGTTAAAAAGATTTTCCTTTCCCACTGAGCTGACTTCACACCATTGTCAAAAATAATTGACCATGTAATTGTGAATCTCTTTCTGGATTCTATACTTTTCCATTGCACTTCCATGTCTATTACCACACCATTATGACAACTCTAGCTCTTCAGTAAGTCTTGAATAGAAGACCTCTAGTCTTTTTCTTTATTTTTTGGTTTTTGTGTGGCTATTCCTGTTTCTTTACATTTCTGTATTAATTTTAGAATCAGTTTGCTGATTTCCACAAAAGTATTGCTGGGGTCTTATTAGGACTGTGTTCAATCTCTAGATTTATCTGGGGAGATCAACAAATTTGAATCTTCTAATCTACAAACATAGCACGTCTCTCCATTTATGTAGGTTTGTGCTTTTGGTTGGTAAGTTTTAATGTATCCCCCAGATGTTTACTACAGCATCATTCTACCAGAGCACTTCCAATGATTCCATTATTATTCATTATTGAATGGGCCACATTCTCTTGGACCTGCTCTTGGTGGGAACTTCCTGTAGAGGGACTTGGGAAGGGTAGCATAACGGGTACAGAGACTGCTTCCTACATCTATTCTTGCTTGTTTTATTCTTTACGTAGTCAATTCTTTTGATTTTTATTAATTTTTGTTTATAATTAAGTTGGCTTCAACTATTAATGCCATGCTCTCGAGTTCCGATCCCATTTGGACATACAGTTAGTACCTCCCTATCGAAAAATATGTTTTTGCTACTATTTCTGAGATATGCCATTCTTTGACTGCTCTTTGTACTTTACACTTCATGGCTTTATTGTACTCTCAGAAGCAGTTGGAAGCCCCTACATTTTTTTTCAGTCTTCATAGTATATCCTTATTGTCATTTCAAAATTACTATTCAAAATGGTGATTTTAGATATTTTCTTTCTGGCTTTGTATGTATCTTGGGAACTAAAGGAAAAGGTTGTAAGTTGTATAACCATGTTAATATAAAAGATATTAATTTTAATTTTAAAAACCAAATATAAAATAATATTTTAAACTTCCTAGAGAAACTTATAATATAAGCTATACTCATAATTCAGTAAGTAATTTTCTTAAAATATTTGCAAAGTAGAATGTGAGAGTTCTAGAGTCCCATCACCTAACCAATAAAAGCCTGTTTTGTTGTCTCCGGGTAGAAAATCCTATACTTATACAGAATCAAAATTAAATTAATCTGAGAAATTAGCTAGAGAAAATCTCCTTCAATATTTTTATTTTTCCAAAGGTCTATTATCTCTGTTCTCTTAAGACCTATAGGACTTTAGAATTTGGGAGCTAAAAGAGATATTATTTAGATTCAATTTGGCAAGAAATTGGAGTTAAGCGTCTTCATGTATATACAACTGCTGAGTAGCAGACCATAATACTTAGATAACGAACTCCCAGCTCTTCCTTCTCTCACTGGTACTTATAGACTTCTTCACTATGATGAATTATCAAAGACACTTTGATTTCGATGTGAGAAAACAGATTTGAGCTGGATAAGACTGAGCACTTTTATTTATAGCAAAAGCAGCACTGGAATCCAGGCAATGGTAAATGAGAGGTCAAGATTCTCAATTACTGAAAATCCAACTAGTAGGAAAATCAGTGGGAATCCCTTTCTTCCCCCTGTACATTTATCACCTCCTCTGGGGGCACTTTTTCAGAATAGCTGCCATTGTTTTGGTTTTGAAATTCTTGGAAACAAAGATCCAGGTATACAGCGCAGTAACATAACCCAACAAACCACCTCAGTAACTGCAGAAAGAATCCTTTTTGTTGGGGAAGATCCTGTTCAGAGAGCAACTTATGCTTCCGTGTTTCTTCTTTCTCTCCTTCCTCCCTGATCCCCTTGCTATCTTCTCAGGTTTTCAGATCACACCAGGAATTTGAGTAATGGATGCTCACAAAAGGCAGTTATAAGCCAAAACCAAAGGAGGGAAACAAGTCAACAGACACCAAGTAAGGGCTGGGCAGTGGTAGGGAAAGCCCAGGGGGTCCTTGGAGCTAGGAATTAAAGAAATACAGGGATCCAGAAACAAGAGTCCTGGAGAGTCCATTTATAGTCCTCGGCTAGAAAGAAGATCAGAATATATCAGGCAGTCACAAAAGCAAACTCAATGCCTTGCATTGGAGAACACTTGAAACTGAGATAGTTCTGAATATCAAGGAAAACCTAGCTTGGTACCTGTGGGTGCAGGGCCACCATTTTATGCTTCAGGTAGCTCTGTAAAGAGCAGGACAGGAACATCAGGAAGTTGGCCAGTGTTTTTAAAAAGCTAAAGATGAAAAACGGCATGTCTCTCTTGGTGACTTCTAGGATAAAACATCCTCTGGGATAAAATACTGAAACTCACACACTCTCCCCAGGACAGATCTGTTTGTAGAAATCCAAGCAGTAAGCTGAAGGACTTCAGCTTCAGATAGGGGAGCTCTTCTAGGATGGGTCGACTGGGGACTTCCCTGGCTCCCTGAACCCCCTCCCTCAGTGGTTAGTGTTCTGCTGAGAAGCCAGGTACCAACCCTAGTTATTGCAGAGGTTGAGGAAGAGCACCCCCACTCTGCTCCCCAGTTTTAACACATGCCTTTGATTTGATGTTTTTTAATTCAGCGCCAACACTGTCGTCAACCATTTTCTCCTCTTTCCTTTAACACTGACCACCTTGTTCCCTTTTATACCATGAACAGAGCCAAGCAGTGTGCATTGAAATCCAGTGTCCTTTGTGTTGCTTGAGAAATCTGAGGCTGACATCTCTGGAGCCCTTTTTGTTTCTCTCGCTTCTCTCCGCCTGCGACCTGCCAACTCCTTTTGGCTCTCATGAGCTTTCGTCATGTCCCATATTGATTGCTACCCTTCTCTTTATTTGTGGGTCACTAATGCTGGGCCCTGCAGCACACTGACGGCTAGGTCACTGCTGACCCTGGGCACACAGGTCCAGTGACATTTCATCAGGCCAGGTTTGCTGTTGGATCAGCCGCACATAAAGGAGCCAATTGATTTTTTTTTTTCCAGACTGCTCTTCCCTACTCCCAAGGTCTTTTCTGGGATTTCAGTCTGCTGCTTCTGAAGCTCTTTTTCTGCTCCGTTTCCATCATAGTCCTTGTGATCCTCAGGTACCAGGTTTATTAATTACCCACAATGCTAGCACCTGACAGCAGGTGGCCACAGTTCTGTTAATTATGTCCCCAGGCTTAGGAATTCTCTCCTAATGACATCCAATCATCTACTCTGACTGTTGGGCTGAAAGCAGGTTGCAGGCATGCATCTCATCCCCTGAGTTCTTAAAATATATTCTTCTGGCCTAGCACCTTAAGATTCATGTGCTATGCCTTCAAGGGATCTGACAGAATCCCCAAGAGCTCAGTGCCTTCCACTGCAACTGGTGGAGTCACAGCTCTTGCAGGCTCAAATTAAGGCAATTCAAACAAGCCAGCACAGCACCGGTTTACCACACATGCAGACATGGGAAGCAGGTAGCAAGAGACCTGTAATGGATTGAAGTCCTTCTATTACCTCTCTCAGCCCCCAGAGCACCCATGTAAAGTGATCTTTAATCCAAAAAGAAATTGCGGCTTTCCAATAGAATCAAATGGAGAGAGTAGAAGGAGCCATGGTTAATTTCTTCATATTGGCGTAAGTACAAAAGACTACGACACCGGATACAAGACCTGGGTTTCCGGAGAAATAGGTGCTGATCAGTTATACTATTTGAGCCAATGGACCTCTTTTTTCATTCATAAACTTAGGGAAATACTCATTTTGTTCTTGTTGGAAGTGCAGCCAAGAGAATGAATTGTGTAGAATTTCTAGAAGGCTTATTTTCCACACAGAAATAGCAGCAACAAAATGTTCATCTATATGTGTACATACAAAGGTTTGTAGATATATGGATAAGTCTTATTGACTACTTCACAACACTGAAAAAGATGAATTATGGGTAAGGAGAACTGTTGAGCAGGGAGTTTGGGTCAATGTGTTGGTACTTTGAAGCAATTGTGATGGATGTGGAAGAGAAATCAATGGTGAACTATCAATAGGGATTTCACTGTAAATACAATATGCTAACAGTCTAACTAGTCATCCAAAATATTGTGTGTCCGTGTGGGCAAATTAAAGGGGGAAATAAGATCTATGAATACAAATAATGATAATAAAAAGAAACATGCACTTGGTTTCACAATTGATGAGGTGAACATAAGGGAAGGAGGACAGATAAAATCAGTTCTGGCCAAAGTCAGAGATTTCTTACCTAGTCTATAATTTCAATCACACTTTTTATATGTTCACCATTGCAACTGATCCTCATAACACCCCTATATGACAGCTCAGGCAGGTTTCCTTTTTATATTAGGGGTGTTATCCAAGATTATATAATGTGCACACAGGAACGTTCAGATGAAGTCTCAGATTATTCCTCTTGAAGCTAGGTCACGTCTTACTCTTCTGCATTTTCTCTGAGAATTAAGTATTTTCTTTTAGATCTAAGTTATGTCCTCATACCTGACCTCTCCCTTAAAAAAATCCTATTGCTTAAGGTCTTGGTAGCACAGGCACATTGAATACCTGTTCTCTGTAAATAAGACCTTCCTCTTGAGTCAGCAAACTCCCCAGGGCTACCCTAAATGATGATGTACCATTTGGCCCTGGCATGTCTCCAAAACCTCTCTTCAACCAATTCTACCTGAGAAGCTCCCAGTCTGGAATTTCCTGTCATTGTCCAATCAAAAAGAAGCCTACAGAAGCAGAGTGATAAGAAGGAAGCAATTTGGAATCTGCCTAAATAAATGTACACTAAATTCCTGGCAGCTGCATAGTTTCCTTTTCCGAATGCAGCCAGCGCTGGTTAGAAATGATTCAGATTTTCTTGCTGAGATTCACTGATTATTTGTCCACCATTCACTGCAGAACTGATAAAATACCTCTCAAGAGGGATTTTTAATCTGTACTTGATTTTGCTGGTCTTCTCTTTCATGCATTCCCTCTCTAATTATTGAACTTCTCCACTTACTCTCTTTCTCAGGTTGTTTGAAATCTCCTCAATCAATTAATTCCCTTTCTCCTACTTCCAATTCATTTGGGAGCTTTGTCTCTCACCCTAGTCACAGTGCCATGTGAAGGAGATGCTGTTAGATTTGCAAGTCAGTAAATACGCCTACGTCAAGACTGTGTGTCATGACTGTGTGTCATTTCTTTGTACTAGTTTTACACTCAAGGGAAAACGATCACCATCTTAGGTCCCTTCCCTCCCCTCCCACCCTCGTTGTAATTTTCCCTAGGCACTTGGAGACTGAGGAAGGATGGCAGTGGTGAGGATTCATTGCTCTTCCTTGATATGTGTGAATGCATTGCATCATTCTAATGAGATCTGCACTCGTACAGCAGACTCTCCCTGCCGGCTTGGCTGTGTTCTCCATTCTGCAGACAACAAAAGATGACAGGTTGTAAGTTCCAGCCTCAGAAGAGAGCAACTGGCTTCCGTTGGCAACCTAACTTGTCAACTGGCAGCTCGAAGAAGCAAGGCTTCCTGGGTCATCTAAGGACAGGCAGGGGCTGACAAGTTTGAAAGTAGAAGAAAAGAAAGGATTGACTTCAATTCTGCAGCACTACAATGCCCCAGTCCCCCCTTTCCCTCTATACTTTCCTCCTCTCCGGAGCTCATCCCCATCTCTTATCCCAGCCACGTACTAGGGTCAGATTATAGGAAATATAATAAGACACATTGCATTTCCTGAATAGGCTTTATAGAAAGGACCCCAGAACAGCTTCTGTGTCTATATAAGATACCTGCCCAATAAATGTCTAGCCAGCCTGGTATCACCTGATAACCAATAAGAAATAAAGTATCACCTATTTGATTTCTTTTCACTACAAGACTCCCAAGTGAAGATCTGGGTCGGTCCACAGCATCGGAGATACATCCTGGGAATTTCAAGTGTTCATTTGAAATTCAATATTGTAAATCCAATGAACAATTAGGGCATTCATTAGGGATCAATTATTTTTAATAAACGTATTGTAAATAAGCATTTTGAGGGGAACAATATTAAATTTACAGAAAAGTTACATAGTACCAAGGGTTCTTGTATACTCTATTCACACTTTCTAGGAGATGAGTTTTAATACTTGGCTGATTTTAGAATAGGGCCAAATCAGACTTTTAGAATTTATTTGGCCTGTGTAATTTGCAGCAGCATCTTTTCATGTTGCTAGGGGGCTTAACTTCCACTTAGTGTCTCAGTCCTTTCTTAGGCTCCTGGATAAGCCTGACCAGTGGGTGAAATTTAAGTAGGTCCAGTGCCATATTCTGGCCTCTAAACATCAGTTTCCCTCATGTAGAACCCAGGTAGCTCTTGGAGCTCAGATTTGATCAATTGAATATTGGGTCTTTACATTGGGAGGAGTGTCCCCCCTTAAGCTTCCATGAGGACACCTGACACAAGAACTATGGGTGAGGGTTCAATGCAGTCCTTTGACCTGGGCTTATGTTGGTCCTTTCTTTGGACTCCCAGGGTCTCTGCTCAGCTGCTAGTGCTTCCCAGGATGTATCTCCGATGCTGTGGATGGATGCAGAACTTCAACATTTCCTCCCTAGCCTCTGTCTACTGCACTATCACATCACACCACACCCAGCACACACTACCTGCTTGAAATTATGCCTCTCGGCATCACATTCTCCAGATTCAGTGTCTTAGCTGCTGGCCTGAACCTTCTCTTGATCCCTGTTCTCTCAAATTAACTGGTCTATGCCCACATCCAGGCCCTTTCCCAGATTCTCCAGTCTGCTGACACTGACCAAGCTATGATTCATTATATCAGGCATTATGATAGCACCCAACTTTATTAGTTGCTTTTATATAAACATTTATAGTAGAATAATTGAGGATGAGAGACTGGGATGAGTGATGAGGTGGTGCTCAATTCTCTAGAAAAAGGGCATGGAGGAAGAAGATCAGGCTTGAGAACAATCAGCAACGTTATTTTGGACATGTTATGTTTGAAATAACTACAGGCATTCAGATAAATTTGTCCATTATGTATAGGGTGTAGAAGACTGGGAATGGGAGAGAAATGTGGACTGAACTTTTGGACTTATCAAAATACAGAGGTAAATTGAATCTAAGACTGCCCAGAGGTCATGGGGAAGAAGGCAAGAGACCTGAGGGACGAGGTAGACAGCACTGAGTAATTTCATACAGTAGCCCTCCGACCTGAGGTACGAAGAGCATGGGAAAGCAGTACTGACGGTACCCTCTCTTAGATGTCTTCCTAGAGTGTCATCTTCCAGGGAGTCAGCAACTAGATATTGCTCTTTGTTATTGCTTAAAACAGATCAAGGAAACCAAGTGTGGGTGCCTCTGCCATTAGTGCAGAAGGATACTCGTTCTCCCGCAGGTCATTCTAGATGCTGGTGAAGTTGAAGGAGAAGCCAAGGGAGCGAGGCACATCCACAGTCCCTGAATGAATTTCACTGTCTTCACCCATAATGAAAGGATAGGCTATTACTAATAAATGGAACTTGAGAAAGGTATTTTGTGCTCCTAAGCCAGAGGCTCCCTGGGAATCACCCAGGCAGCAAGAGTGTGTTACAAATGGTAAATGTCCAAGTTCACTAAGAGCTTCCAGTGAGGACCCTCAGGTAGCCCAATTAGTAAAGGATCAACTCCAGACTCTCTACTTGGGAAGTAGAGAAACAAGTTTATGTGATCAATATCCAATACGAAAAAAATCAAAGCAAAGTGTATAATTGTAATAATAGTGCCCAGAAATATAAAAAGCTCATTGACGCTTCCAAATTACTCATTGTTTCGAATTAACTGAGTGAGGATTAAGCTGATTGGTTAATGATGAACACTGTTTTAAATCTCTGAAACAAGGAAGAAGTAGTTTGCTAACTGCACAATGGATCTTTGTCAGTTCACTGCTTTCAAGACTATTCTACAGTATGTGAGCTACTCCAGGAAACTATAGCAAAGAATATGGGCTGCCTTCATATCCGCAACCATTATTGGAAAACTCTTGAGTCTCCAAAAATATGTGAGATGTTCTAATGGCATTCTTGAGCCACTTGAACTAGAGAAAGCCCTCAGAGAGGTATTTTTAAGTAACACAGATGAGTAATGGTCTTCAGGCATCTAGGCATCTAAAATCTGCTGGCAAAAACTACCCTTGTCCTGTTAAGGGAGGAGCCCAGAGCCTTGATAAGTCACCAGTACCTATGTGACTAGATACCCTGGAACAATTCACCTACAGAGAAAATACAATCACAGACTGGTCCCTGCTAACAGTGCAGCCCACTGGTGCTGCGGATGGCAGGAAGAAGGTTGGAAAGTGGAAGGAGGCCGAGAACTGTCTATGCAAGCCTTTCTGGAGTACAAGCTTTTCCCCATCAGTCTGAAAACTTTCACATCATTGGTCCTAGGCAAATTTCTGCGATCCTATGCCCTAACAATAAGGAAAGAAGATTATCACATTTGATCTTTTTTTTGTCATTTTTTATTGATGAGTTTTATATGGGGTACAAATTGGTATTATGATTTTTAATACAATGTGAAATGATTATATCAGACTAATTCATATTTAATCTCCTTAGCATCCCTATAAAGAAGAGATTTCAACATGACCACCTTTCAAAAGGAAAAGTGATACCTACTAAGATATCTATAATACTTACTATAGGATGCGTGGTCCTTGCTCTCATACTCATGTACTATAGGACAGACCCCTAAGCCTCTCTCTGTGGGAATTGAGTTCGTATCTCACTAAGATGAAACTTAGACCTATGGCTTTCTTGGACCAATGAACCTCAAATGGAGGTTATCTATGCTACATCTAAGCAAAAGTTTGGAGAACCACTGAGTGCTTTTGTCATTGCTTTCTTTCTCTCTGCTTCAAACATGGAATGTCCCAGGTAGGGGCTGGTTTTCTACCAGCCTCCTACCTGCATGGAGGAGACCTTAACCTCCCCACAGTCAGTGTGAGATAAGAATGAGAAATAAACTCTTTGTAGCTATAAGTTACTAAGACTTGGGGACTGCTTGTTATTGCGGCATAACTTGGTGGGATCTGATTAATGATATGGGTATGTTTGTGTGTTGAGATAGGGAAAAAAGGGACCATTTAGAAAATCTTGCAAAACTTGTCTCAGAAGCTGACATTTTTACTGACTCACATGAGGTCATTGTGAACCCAACATCATTTTCCCCAAACCTATTTGAACCATTTCTCCATAGTTGACTCTGCTCATGAAAGAACTAGATTTTAGGTAACTTCACAAAGCACACAATGGAATGATTCACAAACTGAATTTCGTGCAGATTCATGAACAATCCAAATAATTTCTCAAACATTTATGTTTGAATTAAGTCCAAAGCACGAGTTGCCTCAAGGTCCCTGTTTCCTAATTTTAAATCTGTATAGATCTTTGAGAAAATGGAATCCATATGGTTCTCATTTGTTTACACTTACCTCATCAAAACATGGTTTGAACAAATCACTTGATGGTTCAAGTTCTTGAAATCATATTTTCCTTCCCAAATAGGGAAGTTGCCTTTCCTAGGATCTGCACCTCAAAAGGAGGAAAATGTGTTTATCCTTTTGGGATGTGGTGAGGTCTTCAGCTCAAACTTCTTCAGTCTCTTGACCTCTATTTAAAGTCCTCCAAATGTGGCCTTCATTTTCATCACGACATCACAATCTGCCAAATTAAACCGCATGTCCAGCCATCTGAGTGAGACATTTCTTTCAAGAACACAAGAGATTCAAAGCCAAAGAGCCCGACACTTCCTGAAGCATCTACTCTGTTCACAGACACTTTGTCCTTTTCGTTGCTACCAGATCAACTTCAATGCTTCATGTTTTATTTCTCACTGATTAGAAAAGGAACTTGGAGCATTGCTTCTTATTTAATATTAGATAAAGAGTAAACATTTTTTTTAGCATGGCTAACTAGCCCTTTCTTGCTCATCCTCCCTTATTATTTAAATCTTCCTGCTTCAGTACCAAGCCACCAGCAATTCCCCAAACAGGCCTGTTTCTGTTCTTACTTTCTGCTTGCCTTTGCTCCCCTAGGCCACGAGGGGCTTTCTGCTGAGGTTTCTCCCCTCTGATCCCTGTGGGCTTGTGTCCCTTATAGTCATCTGCATACTTCTGCTAACACTTATCTCTCTGGCATTATTATTATTTATAGGCAGAATAATCTCCTCCAGGAGATTTTGTACTACTTGAGGGCAAGGAACAGGGTTTATTTGTCCTTGCTTCTGTCTCATCACCAGATAGGTGGTCTCCAATCACTGTTCACTGGTTGATTAAATCTGTGTATGGCTAAATAGCATTTACTAATCGTTACCATGTTTTATATGTATCTACACACACACATACATACATACATAATAATATGCCATAATATGCAAACATATTACTGTATCTATGTTATTATTTTATATTTACTTATACTGAAAAAATATGTATATTCTGGGTTAGGGAAGTTTCACAAACAATAAAAATGTCAGAATTGACACTTATCAAACATTAGTTTCAAGGGAAAATAATGGATGCTGTAAAAGTGGAGAGACGGGGAGAAACAGGCAATTACCAGGACATTCACAGGCTGGAGAGCCAGTGTGGGCAGGTGGGCAGTCAGCTCTCAGCTGTGGCCTAGATCCGCTGGGTTCCATAGTGGTTATGCTTTCTAACATTGCCAGGGTCGAATGCCCCTTGTTCTCTGGGCTTTATTGCTAGCCCAGTTTGAGTCTCTGAAAGGGCTGAAGTTTAGATAGCTAAACTGAAGGCAGAGTTTCTAGGGATAGTCAAGGCAGGCAGCAGACAGTTTTTGCTTGATTTTTTTCACATTTGTTACATATGTATACACACACACACATACGTGTATATATATATATGTCACGTACATATATATATGCACATACAAATTATGTCACATATGTGGGGATATATGTATGTGATATTATATTGTATTAATCTATATATGTATATATGTGTCCATGTTCATTTAACTTTGGATGTGAATATATTTGCAGGTCAATTCAAATCCAACCTCCTAATTACTATAATGCCCTAATGGAAAATTCCAAATTCACATTGTGTGGAAGACAAAACTTAACAGATGAACCATTCATTATTATATGATAAGAATCACCATAAAAGCTGAGTTGATTCTGGCCTTTGGGTTTTTCTTTTTTTCTTTTTTAGAGAGAGAGAAGGAGAAAGCAAGAGCGAAAGACATCTGGTCTTTCTTTCTCTGACCCTTGGTTGTGTCTGTGGTGCTTGAGTTTGAGCATGGATTCTCACGCATGCCAGGTAAGAGTTTCAAACTGCTGAGCCACCACTCCGGCCCCACTCCAGCCTGTGGCCTTTGGATTTTGCGTAGCAGAAAGAGGAAACTGATGATTTAAAAAAAAAAATGAGAAACTAAGAAAATCATTCAACAAAATGCCTGGGCCTCCTCCTGAAACAATGAAAGACTCAATTCAGTTTCCTTCCCCAGTCCTTGCCTCAAGCTTTGAGAGCCTTTTGCGGATTTGTTTGTTTTATTCAAACTGGTTGGAGGCACAATGGAGGGTTCCCTGCCGTAGGGGCAATAAACTTTTGGGTATTTCAGAGTCCTAAAATCTTGGCTCACTGAAACCTGTAAGTGTTGAGAAGGCTGAAGCAGGGATTCTTATCTCCTAAACAGTTGTAGTCATCAACTCCGGAGTAAGCTGATGAACTGGGAGTAGGTGACCTTAATAGATATAACTGTGTGTGGACTCATTGTACCATGAAATTAAATTTTAAATCTGAATTGATGAACAAAAATGCTGGTTTGATTTTTTGAACAATAGTTTTAATAGTTTTGTAACTCTTTCCCTTCCATGAGAATGGATCTGAATTTGGGACTGTGCAAGGAATCTCTCCTTTTCTATTCAAATTTTTATTTCTCTCTCTCTCTCTTTTTCTCTTGTTTGTTTGTTTGTTTGTTTGTTTTGTGTGTGTGGCACTCAGGATTGAATCCGGGGGTGCTCTACCACTGAGATACATCCCCTGTCCTTTTTATTTTTTTATTTTGAGACAGGGTCTCTCACCAAGTTGCTGAGGGTCTGAGTTGCTCTGAGGCTGGCCTTCAACTTGCCATGCTCCTGACTCTGCCTGCCCAGTCATTGAGATCAGGCGTGCCCCACTGTGTCTGGAAAAACTCTCCTTTTCTAGAAGACTGTAACTGAGCTTTACCGCCAATGTGTGATTACACAATGTTCCTGGGGATGACATGGCTAATTATCCATGGGCTTAAGGGGGTGGTCTCCAAGTCGTCATCTTTTTGCTCCTTCTACTTGCTCCTTCAAAATGACAGTGTCCTCTCCTCCCTCCATGGCCCATAAGGACCTTGCTGCATTCACGTCTTCTGCTCTTTCTCATCGTGGATCGCTTCCCTCCACTCTTCCTCAATTCAGATCTCTCCATTCCAGTTCATGTAATGCCTATTTTCCTCCTTTCTTTCATAAGAAAGACAATTTTTAAGAGGGTCCGGTTTGCTTCCTTTGTTTTTCTATTACCCATACACTCATACATACATTGACCCCAATTAGCTTAGCTTCCTCCACACTCACTTAACTAAATTGCCAAATCCAGTGACCTCCTTCCAGCTCTCGCCCTCCTGCCTGCTTCCTCCTGGCACTGGACAATCATTCATTTCTCTTGAGGTGCTTCTGTCTCTGGATTCTAGGACAAAGGTTCCTCCTTTTCTCTTGACCACCTTTTCCTGTTTGCTGTGCTTTTTCCTGAGTTCCCCAAGGCTCCGTCCTTGGGCCCGATTTTACTTTCTTCCTCAGCAGTGTCATGCTTTCTTGTGACTTTAGCAACCACATCTCCAGATGGAACCCGGATCTACACCCTCTCGTCTGACCTCTTACCTGAGCACGTGCTCCAGATGCATGTTTGCCATATTTTCCTTCCTGACATTTCCACCTGGATGTCCTCCTAGCATTGCTGAATCAGTGTGACAAAACCCCAAATCATAGTCTGACCCCCCATACCAGCAGATTCTGACTTCCAACAAGGAATGGAAAGTTCCAAGCTCTAAGCTGGAATAGGGATTGGGGGTGTGCAGAGATTCAGTGCCTGTCCCTCTTCATGGCTAGTTATGAGTATCTTTTCATTTATGCCTTCACTCACTTTCTAGCCGTTCATACCCCATTTGCTCATTCATTATCATCTATCTACTCCTCCCTTCTTCTCACTGATTCTATTTCTCATAATTCATTGTGAATTATTTGTGTCAGAAATACAAACAAGAATAAGACAGCATCCTTGCCTTGAAGAAATCTCACAGGAAGAGTCAGAAATTACGTTAAACTTCCCAGGTAGGAGACGGTCCGTCCTCTTGAGGACAGTTGAGTTCAAGAAATCTTCAGAATAAGTGGCACATCACACATTATAAGCGATGAGCTGGTGTCCATCACATGCCTAGGCACGCAACGCTGCATGAGCAAAGGTCCTGAGGTCTGAAACAGCCTGGTGTCTCCACTATGCAGAGGGTGGAGGACACTGAGCTAGAACGAGGGAGGAAGACCAAAGCTCATTTACATCATGCTTAGGAGTGAGAGCTTTATCCTGTCATCCCTTGGGTGTTCTTGAGACCTGGAGATGAGCGAGTCCCCATTAGGAAATACATTAGTTTCCTAGGGCTTCTATAACCAACTATCACAAAGCAGATGGCTAAAACAAAAATCCAGAAATTTATTCTCTCACGGTTTTGGAGGTTAGAAGTCCAAAATTAGGCTGCTCTTTCTGTAGCCTCTATGCAAGGATCCTTCCTGCCTCTTCCATTCTCTGGTAATCCTGGTGTTCCTTGGAGCCTGCAACCCCATCTAGGTCCCCCTCATCACATGCTCTTTCCTTCCTCACTGCTCCAAGGTCTCTTCTTATTTTTCCCCCTCATTGTCTCTGGGTCTCTCCTCACTAGGCATAATGGTTTAGGGCTCATGCTAATGACCTTATCTTAACTTGATTATGTTGGCAAAGGCCATATTTGGAAATAAGGTCACAGGTGCCAGGGATCAGGACTTCAACATATCTTTCTAGGGGACAGAATTCAACCCATAACAGGGAGATGTGATTTTATCTTCTCTTTGGACTCCTGCTACCTCCACCCTATCATTTTCTGTTCTGACTTCAGCTCTGGTCCAGGCAGAAACATAGCTTCCCCTCCTCACCTCCTCTTGGAGCATCTGGAATAGTTGTCATTTTCAAATGGGATTTTATTAAACACTAAAGGGGAAAGGAAGGGAAATAATTAAGGAAATGCCATCCATATAACAATAGCACTATTTCCTACATGCAGATGTATTTGTCTTCCATCCTATTTGAAAGAGCAAAGAGCTTTACTTGGTTTCTGAATCTCTTCCCTACTGTTTATACCACTGTTGCCACCAGTACCCAGTACTAGTACATCTGCCACCACCATGCTCATTACAGCTACTATCAATACAGCAGCCTCGCTGCCACCTGACAATATGACGTATGCCAGCCACTATGATAGTCACTATACTTATCATAATTCATTTAAATTTCATCAAATAAATAGATAAAATTGATGAGCATGCATCAATATCTGCCATGCTAGGCAACAAGGGCCATGCGTACAAAGATGCTTCCTGGCCTGGCTCACTGTACCTCACGCTAAATCCTTGCTAGACACACTCAGTCAGACTCCTGTCCTTTCTGCTCCTAATCATCTTCTGTATTTCTCTACTTTTTAGCTCACTTGACAATCTGTTAGGATGGGGGAGTAGCCTCGCTTCTCTGAAGGTTCTTCCCCAGGGCCAAGACTCTAACAGTTCTCTTGAACAGAACATTCCATGGGGAGGGGTGGGGTGGAAGAAGGGTTGACCTGACAAGTGGTCACCAGAACATGGGCCAAAATAAAAATTAGTGGATGAGATTTAAATGTTTTACTCTTTTCCAATATGTTGGATCAAGAGCTTTACAGCAAAAGGGAAGAATAAAAAGACAACTTCATCCTTTCCTCATATGGTTTTGAGATTTTGCACACATCTTTGAGGCTTCTATTGTGATCATTTCCAATAACTGAACCAATCAAATCAACTTCAGATATAAAATAAAATGATCAATCAATTCTGGATGACAATGCCAGTGTAAGAGATCTCCAGAGGCCATGTGCTTATTAACTTGATCTATCTCCAGGACCCACTCATGCCCACCAACTCTGTTCTGTCACTGTTCAGGGGAATTAGGAAGGACAGAAGACTCTCTCTGTCCTCAGATGATAAATACTAGGATGATAGCTCATTACCATCACCAGCATTTGTGAGGCATGCCGTGTTAGAACATGGACACAATTCTCTAATGTGATATGCACACACAGCGCACCCTATAATACCTCATAATAAATTATTACCCCTACTTTTCAGATGAATATATTGAAGTTTTTGTGAGTTGGGCAACTTATGCATGTCACACAAGGAGTTAAGTAGCAGAGCTGAATTGCAAAACTAGATTGAGCTAACCCCCATGTCTTTCTTAGCTCTGCAAGTTGTATATGAGGCTTTCTATTCAAGATCCACGGATGCTGTTTCCCATCAATAAATCTATATTATGTCTTCCTCTTCCCTTTGTGCTGCTTTCCCACCCTGGACACCATCCAGTGCGTATGGATTTACACTCTGACTGCTCCTTGCCTATGATCGAGAATCTCTCAACACTGACCTCAGCCTATTAACAGCACTGCCTCCTCAGGCTCTGCTTTCTGCTCACCTCTCCAGTTTGAGATGAAGTCAAAAATGTTGACTCCAGCCCTGTACCCTACATTCATGGAATCACACGGCATCTTTCTCCATGAAGTATCATTCTCCAGGAAGGTCTCTGTCCTGCATCCTGTACCACCCAACACACCTACCAGGGATCATTTCTCATCCTCCTGCCTCATTTATCAGATGCCCCTTTCTGGCCCAGACAAAGAGGCTGATGACAGGGACTAGGTAACAGTGTTAATGAGAATCAGAAAGGAAAGCAGATATTGAGGAGAAGCCACAATGATCAAGAGTTGTCAGAAACTGACTTCGCTTCCAAGGATCATAAGCAGTGAAATCTGAAGGCTTCAGAGTCAGTCTTCCTGTGTGTGTGTGTGTGTGTGTGTGTGTGTGTGTGTATTTATTTGAATGTGGAAATAAAATTTTAGAGAAGCAATTATGTGCAAAACCGACAACTCTCCTTTCCTAAGGTCAGTGGTGTAGTGCTACCACTGAAAATTGGCCCCTTTTCCTCTTTATTTCAATGTCCCATATCTTCACTGGTGCCCAAGTACAAAGGGAAGATGCTCAGGGAAGATGAGGTGTCTTCCCATCTCTTTGCCAAGGACCTCATTACTTACCACCCTAGGAGTTTTCTGAAGCACAATAATAATAGCTCACATCATCATCACCACCATCATCACGCCATCTTTCTTTGCATTTTACAGTGTGAACACTAAGTGCTCCCACATCAAATTTACACTTTGACTCTTCTTTAATACATCTTGTGAGTTAGACTTTGCTAATTCCATTTTCTAGAAGCTCCAAGAGGTCAAACTACAGGAGCATGGTATCTCTCTGAACCCCACCTCCTGACTTCTGGGCCACGCTTCTTCTTCTTTTTTTTTTTCACATTTATTAGAAGTATATAGCAATACAGGATACAGATGAGGGGGAAACATTGTCAAAACAGTAGCAATCAATGTGTATAAACTTTGTTAACCAGGGGTAATGCTAACGCATAGATAAGCTACTATGGGTTTCATCTATTGCAGTTTCCCCCAGAAGAACTCATGTGTTAGATGGGTATCTAGTGTAGGAATAACATTGGCTTCTGGGATGGTTCCACCATCTTCCCAATCACCAGACTCCTATGAGTTCTTCATATACCCTCCCCCCTCCCCATCCCCTTCCCTCCACCTCCAAGTTACCTAGGGAGCTTTCACCCCTGTTGCATTGAAAGTCATTCAATTTGAGGTTTTGTTAGGTCAGCCGTCTGTCCTACTGCTTCAACATAAATTCTAGTATCAACAGATGAGAGAAACCATTCGGCCCTTAAGTCTCTGAGCTTGGGAGACTTCACTAAGCATAATTCTGT
>PVKS010017447.1:0-42008 GCA_004027875.1 Aplodontia rufa
AAGAAAGAGTCCAGGCTCCAGGTTAGGCGATGTGGCGCAGGCCTGTGATCCCACGGGCTCGGGAGGCCGAGGCAGGAGGATGGCAAGTTTAAAGTCAGTCTCAGCAACTTAGTGAGGCCCTGAGCAAATTAGCGAGACCCTGTCTCAAAATAAAAAGTAAAAAGGGCTGGGGATGTGGCTCAGTGGTTAAGCACCCCTGGGTTCAATCTCCAGTTCCAAAAAATAAAAAGAAAGGGTGTGACCTTGCTCCAAGTGCTTTTCTCTTGCAGCGACCAAGGCGGGCATTTAAACATCTCCAAGGCAATGGTTGTGACCATGCTCCAAGTCCCCTGGGAACAGGAGTCTTTTGAGGAGAATCCTGCAGCCCTGTGCCACCTGAGCCTGGCTGAGCCGATGCATTTAGCTCACCTGCCCTGGTCACACAACAGTCCCCACACAGCTGCCACGGGCAGGACCTGGGGCCCACTGCAGCCCGTGTTGGAAGCTGGGCCCCAGGAAGGTGTCAGCAGTCGACCAGAGAAGGGTGCACTTCCTCTGCACCCTCCTGTCTCAGCAGCAGCACAGGCAGCAGGGCTGTGAGGTCCCCAGAGGCCATCTTCTCTCACCTCGGCTCTGTGGCTGGCAGCCCGATGCAGCTGGTGGAACAGCGCGGCCACAGCGCCCCAATCAGCGCCCCAATCCCCCACCTGAGCCTGCTCACCTCCCCCATCCTCCCGCAGCCTCCTGTCTCCAAGCTCCTCCAGCGCCCACCCTTCCCCAGCCTCGTGACCCCAGCACCTTGCAAACAAGGTGTCCCCGTTCTGATCCATCACCTTCTGGGATTGGCTCCCACCTATCACCTCATGGACAGCCCAGCCACACACAGGGACAAGCAGGTGCGAGAGGCCTGTATGGAAGGGCAGTCTGTTCCTGATACAGGCTTGGAACCAGGGCCAGCCTCGAAGTCCGCTCCTCCTCCTGCTATGAGGGCAGCGCTGCTCCTCCAGGGCCTGTGGGCCTCTCCCCACCCAGGACACTCAGAGTCCCCAGAGCTGACAAAGGTGGAGTCAGCACTTCCCACCTAAGTGTGGCTCCAAAAAAATGTCCCCAGCATGACCGACTGGAACACCAACCTCAAAACCTTCTCAAAATGACCCCCACCCCTCCACCTCCATTCCTGCCAGCAGTTCTGCTGTGCCCAGCCGTGGACTCGGCAAGGGGGTCACCAGCGCTCCCAGGGAGCGGACTTAGGGTACATTTTCGAAAAGAGGCACAAGCTGAGCCACGTCGGCTCTGGGCGGATGGAGCCTGAGCACAAGCCCCAGGCCTGTGCCCTGGCTGAGAACCACGAGGAAAGTGTCCGCGCAGACACCACCACCATGCCCACACTCACACCTGCTCACACACGGCCACTGTCCCCGGCACCCTCCCTGTGTCACCAAACAGCCACGGGGCAAAGGCAGATGGCAACACCCGGGGGTGAGGCTTATTCAGAAGGAGTTTTGGGGTCTAGCGCATCGATGGCACAAATGGAATTTGAAATATTCTAGTGGCTACGCTGAAAAACGTGAAGAAGAAACAGGTGGCAGGACATTTAATAGCATTGAATCTACTGGCTGGAGCAGTGGCTGAGTGGTGGAGAGCTTGCCTGGCATGCGCAAGGACCCGGGTTCCAACCCTAGCACCACGTACAAAACGAAGTGTCAGAAAAACAAAGGCCAGATGAAAAAATAAATGAAATACATTCTCTAAAAAATAAAATAACATTGTATTTAACTCAGTCCAGCCAAAGTTCGTTATTTCTTTTTCTTTCTTTCTTTCTTTTTTTTTAAAGAGAGAAGGACAATGAGAGAGAGAGAAAGACAGAAACAATTTTTATTTAGTTTTTCACGTGGCTTTCATTGCTCCGAGACTCCATTGTGTACGTGGTGCTGGGGTTTGAACCCGCGTACTCGTGGATGCTGCGCAAGCGCTGTAACCGCTGAGCCACACTCCAGCCCCCAAAGTTCGTTATTTCAACACACAATCAACATGTAAATTACCAGTGAGCTCTGTGCATTCACCTCTTGGCGCTCAGCCTTAGAGACTGGTGTGCTTCACAGATCCACTTAGCTCTGCAGCTGAGGGCACAGTAGCCACACAGTAGCTACACCTGGTGACAGCCAGCTGTAGACAGGACACGAGGGTGTCGGAAGGAACAGCGAGAATGTCTCTCCAAGGGACATGGGCTGTGGCTGGGGGGGGCCTGAAGGGCCCAGAGGGGCTGTCCAGTGCCTCCCCTTGAGTGGTGGCTTAAGTTCATCAATTAGAAATATCAAATACTCATGAAGCTGCACACCTAAGATGAGTGTACTCTCCTCTCTGCAAACCTTGGTTAAAGAGAAAAAAAGAGGGGGATGGAGCTGAAAGAAGTGAGCCCACGAAACCTGTCATTCACCTCCTTGTTTGGTAGAGGACCAGCAAGAAACTCAGAGAGGGAAAGCAACCCACCCCAGGGCACACAGCACTGCATGGCAAGGGACCTGGGGCCATGTCCTGAGCCAGGCCTGTCCTCTTCTCTACAATCCAACCCATCCCGCCCCTGACCCATGGGGCTGCCCACGAGAGCTGTCAAAGAGTTCAAAATGCCATACGCCAGTGCAGGGCACCACCTCCATGGCTCTAGGAGGACCATCTTTGTTTAGCCTAGGAACACTGTGACCCTGTCCCAGGCTTTCTAGACAGTTTCTTTTCACCGAAGGACTTTTCAAAGGAGGAAGTCCCTCTGGCTAAGTCTGATTCAGATGTAGGCCACCACCAAATGATTTGGAAACACAAGCAGCGAGCTGGGGACAAGCTTTGTCCCCGTGGCTTTTCTCGGGGACCTATATGTCCATCCTCAGAGATGCAAAACGGACATCAGTCAGCCTTCCTGAGGAGGAGATTCTGGCAAGGCCCAGGTTGGGCAGCTGAGCGAGTCTTTGCAAGGCGGGCTGGGAAGGAGCAGGAATCCTCTCCCTGGGTTTCACTCAGCCTTTTGTTAAAGGCTCTGACTGCTGGGCCTAAACCGGGCGTTAGTCCTGAAGTGTGCTGAGCCGAGTGACAGTTGTCCCCAGGCATCTCCTGCAGCCTGGCCCTCCCCACGACTCCACCTCCCCAATCCCCAGACTCCTCATCTGCAGATGGGGACGATAGTGGCATCTACACCCAGGCTGCGAGGGCCTCAGGAGCATGCACGGGGCTGGGACGCTTGGCCAGGTGGAGAACGGAGCCAGCGTTCATGAGCACTAAGGGGGCACCACCCTCGAGAGAGATGACAAGGGACTTGGAGGTGACAGAAGTTCCTTGAACCGTTCAGAGCGAGGCACAGGCCTGCCTGCCTCTCCTCTCCACCCCAAAGTTACTACTTAACCAAGGAAAGTCCCAGAAGTTTCTTCCTCATGGCCAAGGCCGAGGAAGGGGCAAGTCCTGCTGGGCACCCAGGCTGGGCCCGGGGAGTAGAGGGAGGCAGCCGGCCAGGGCCCGCGAGCCGGGCCTTCTATGTAACACATGTGCACCAGGGGTCTCCTGACACTGTACAGAGTGTGGTGTAGGAAAGTTCTGGAAAGAGAATGAGCAGAGTCCCGAATGCCAACTCAGAGGTGTCAGGGATGCAGACATTTGCAGAGGGCCTGGGAGGAATGGTGACCTTCAAGAGCTAACTCCCTCCATTCTCCCCAGACCGCTTTACCCGACTGCCCGGGCTTAGACCCCAGCTTCCGTCCTACTGTCTGCCTGCACAGCCTGCTGCTCCTGCTCCTGTAGGTCCCTCGAGGGTCTGAGAGCAGAAGCAGGGGGCTCTAAATGCCCTGGTGGCTTTGTGCCCTGGTTACCATCTCTGTGAAAGAGAAGAGCTGGACAAAAGGACCTGTGAGGCCTTTCGCCACCACCCAGGGACCTCCACCCACGCCCTGGGGCACATGGACAAATGCCCACCGTGGACACCAGATCCGAGGGGCAGCAGGGACACAGACAGGCAGCCAACTTTGGGATCAGAGTGTGGCTCTCAACCTGAGGCTATGAGTGAGCTCAGGTCATCCCCAGCCCTCACACACAAGTGCAGGTGTGGGCTCTCCTCCCACGTGCCAAGGGGCAGGAGGTGCACAGGATACATGCTGACCACAATTCTGTGCCTTCTGGGGGAGCAGGGAATTGTTAACCAGAGGCCCTGGATTGCTGAGGAAAAGCTGCCGGCCCCCAGCACCCACCTCCCACCAGGAGAAAGGAGTCTCCCAGGCACAGGAGCAATGCTCCTGGGCCCCACGCCACCCGCCTACCCTGTTATGAAGTGCCTGAGGGACCGAGGTTTCTAAGTCCCCCAGCAAGGTGTAATTTACTCAGGAAGAGTGGGTTTTCAGAACAGGCATGAGTCACCAAAGAAGGGAAAGCACAGATGGGAACAGCATGGACTAGCTGACATCCTTGGGGACAGAGCAGCTGCACTGCCCCTGCAGCTCGGGAGGGAGGGAGCAAAGGACAGGACACAGGGACAAGGCCACATTTCAGGGGGGCACAGGGTGACGTCCAGCAAAGGACGCAGGCAGGTGTGACGCCCATGAGTGACAGTGACCAGGTCCCACAGCCTGGGTCGCCGCCTCTGCACAGCCCGCCTTAGCATCTAGCTGACCCTTTGCCGTCCTGACCGCAGAGGTTCCTGAAGCCGCACTGCCCGGGCCAATCTCTGTCTACTCCTGCACCTCGCACAGGATGGCAGAAGGGTGGGAGCATCCACAGGGTCCAGGCTTGACCTCAGAAGCCTGCTGATCAGTCCTGAACGAGATCAAATCCAGCTTGGTCTTCAACTCGAGCCAGTCGAAATTGCGCCTAATGCTTCCTATCCTTGGCCACACCCACATTTGGGAACATTCCCAAATTTGTTGTCATTTTGGTGTCATTTTTAAAATGACAACACATATTCTCAAAGATGTTCATTGGCAGTAAATGCCAGAATGCTCCCATATTGAAAAAAACCTGCAAACGGTGCCTGGTACCAGGCACCTGCCACATACAGCACCTCACCTACTTCCCACGACTCCATGGCTTAGATGAATGCGCACCATCGAGCAGCGGCGAAGCAGCGGAGTAGTCGTGTGGTGGGCTCCAGGCCAAGGTCTCCCTGGGAAGGAGCACACAGACACACACACACACACGTCCACTCACATACACACTCACACCTCCACGCAATGCACCTACCCATGTACACACTCATTACGCACTCACATCCACACACATGTGTTACATAGCTTATACACATGCTCACACTACGCACACACATGTTCACCCCACACACTCACATACACACTCACACATGTACTCATACCACAGTTATGCACACTCACACACACACATACTCATGCACACACTCGCACTTCCATGCACACACACTACACATGTACTTAGACACACACGTACTTACATTCTCACATACACACTTGCACATTCAACACACATACGCTTACATACTCACATACACTTATGCATGCACTCACACTTATACATGCACACATATGTACACTCATGCACACACTCACACTTCCATGTACACACACCTACATATGTACACTTAGACACACACATAATTACATTCTCACATACACACTTGCACGCTCACACACATACACTTATACACTCACGTGCACACTTATACATACTCACATGCTCATGCACACACCCATGTACACATGCACACATACATATACACT
Source organism: Aplodontia rufa (assembly GCA_004027875.1). NCBI lineage: Eukaryota > Metazoa > Chordata > Mammalia > Rodentia > Aplodontiidae > Aplodontia > Aplodontia rufa. Next base: position 5,700 of record PVKS010017447.1, read on the forward strand.
TACATACTCACATGCACACACTCTCACACTTACACATGTGCACACACATGTGCACTCATGCACACACTGACACTTCCATGCACACAACACAGGTGTTGGCTATACACGTGCAACACATTCACTCACACGATAGCGTTAGGTCATCAAGACTGTAGGACTGACACTTGTGTAGTGTCAGGTGAAGGCCAGGAGTGGCCTCTGCGGTGACAAGGATGGTGTAAAGCTCCTTCCTGTGGCCAGGGCCCTGTGGCAATGAGCAGAGGCCCTGTGCACGGGGCAGGGGGCAGTCCTTTAGTGTGGCATGTGAGCACTTTTTAAAACCCGGAGTCCCCCCAGTCCTGCAAAAAATAAAAACAAACCCCAAGTCCTGGGAGAAAAGCTCCATAGCAGGGGCTGTTCTGGAGGAGGCCCAGGGACAGATGACGACCAGAGGACAAAGAGTGCACCAGGAAGGCGGGAAGAGAGGGAGGAAAGCCCTATGGAGGATGAGGTCCGGCTTCTGCCCCAATATGTGGCCATTGTGCCCTGCCCTCCAGGTGCTCGGGTGTGGGGTGAAGACCTGCCCTGTCCTCACGACCTCCATCCACACATCCTCCTGTCCTCACCTCCGCCCGTCCTCACCTCCTCCCATCCTCCAGTCCTCCTGTCCTCCCACCCTGATGTCTTCCCGTCCTCACCTCCTCCAGTCCTCACGTCCTCCTGTTCTCCCATCCTCATGTCCTCCTATCCTCCTTTCCTCCCGACCTCCTGTCCTGCCATCCTCATGTCCTCACATCCTCTCATCCTCATGTCCTCCTGTCCTCACATCCTCATGTCCTCCTGTCCTCACATCCACATGTCCTCCTGTCCTCTCATCCTGATGTCCTCCTGTCCTCCCATCCTCTCATCCACATGTCCTCCCATCCACATGTCCTCCTGTCCTCCCATCCTGATGTCCTCCTGTCCTCACCTCCTTCCATCCTCATGTCCTCCTGTCCTCCCATCCTCTCCTCCTCATGTCCTCCTGTCCTCACCTCCTCCCATCCACATGTCCTCCTGTACTCCCATCCTCTCCCGTCCTCACTTCCACCTGTCCTCCCGTCATCATCCCACTGCGTCCACTGCTAGACCCACTCTGAAGGGGCCAGGAAGCCAACTCCAGCTGCGTGGAGGTTGGTTCTGCAGTTGGTGAGGGGCGGCCTGGCCGCAGCCCATAGCACCTTCACCTCATTCACATGCTGGGTCCAACGCAGGACGCGTGGTGTCCCCAGGAGTCCAAACCCGCCCTGGCAGGCTCTGGTGTGGTTTTCTGTCCCTCCCTGTCTTCCCAACAACCCTGCTTGCCACCAGCTTCCAACTTGACGCTCACCTTGGCCCAAGGGCATATCCTCTCCAAGCCTCAGTTTCCCCATCTGTACACTGAGGTTGCTTCGAGCACCCACCTGTGAGGTGGAGGCCTGGTCCTCCCCGCAGGACACGGCCCAGCACCACTGCCCACAGGCAGCTGGGAGCTTTCTGGCTTTCACTCCAGCAGTTTGTGTTTAAAGCATGTACGGGAGCAACAAGACAGTCCTGCAAGGGGCAAGGGGACAAAGAGCCCACTGGCTTTCAGCACAGGGGAACTTTCCAGGGACTGGCCTGAGGAAGTGTCAACATGCAAACAGCAGAGCCCAGGGAGGGGAGAAGAGCCTCCCACGGCCCCAGGAGCCGCAGCCTGTGCACTGAGAGAGGAGCAGAGGAGCGAGGGGAGCAGCATCCCAGGGGAGCTGGCTGCCACAGTTACGCTCAGCAAAGGGAAGAGCAGCTGAGCTTTGCCTGCTTCTGTCCTGGAGGCCCACAGATGGCCTCTTGCTTTAGCACTTAACATGCCTGCAAAGGCTCCCTTCAAGGTGCTGGGTGCAGCTCCTGCCCTCAGAGATGACTTTCTATTTGGGCACTTAATTAGAATTCTTGGAATCTGAACCACAGTGGAAACAGGTAGGAGTGGTTAACTCTGATTGAGGCTGGCAGAGAAATCAGGTAATGAGTCAGGGTTTAAAAGGATGAATAGGAGTTTACCAGGCACCAAAGTGGAGAAACCCTTTTCACAACCACTGTTTTTGCTTCATTCCTCTAACAATTCCACAAACACTTGTATTCTATTTTTCATAAACGAGAACACAGAAATTCTAGAGGTAGAATTTCTTGAACAAAGGTCCTAAAGCTACAAGTCAGTCAATGGAGGTAGAATATCAAATAATGAAACACTGAGCAACCATGTTGTTTCCGGCTTAAAAATAAAAGTTTCAGGCCTAGAGTGGTGGCTCAGCGGTTATGGCACTTGCCTGGCATGTGCAAGGACCTGAGTTCGAACCCCAGCACCACATACACAATGGAGTGTTGGAGAAACAAAGGCCAGGGGAAAAAATAAATAGAACTGGTTTTTCTTCACTCTTTCCCTCTCTCTTTAAATAAATAAATAAAAGTTTCCACCTTTAAGAAAGATCAACCTGGGCATGGTGGCACACACCTATAATTCTAGCAGCTTGGGAGGCTGAGGCACAAGGATCGCAAACTCAAAGCCAGCCTCAGCAACTTACTGAAGCCCTGAGCAACTTAGAAAGACCTTGCTTCAAAATAAAAAATTAAAAGGGCTGGGGACGTGGCTTAGTTAACCGCCCCTGGGTTCAATCGCTGGTACCAGGGGGGAAAAAAGATCAAGAAGCAGCAAATCTAAAGCCAAATGTAAAAGGTCTACTTTCTGCAGGACTTCTGAGCCTGCAAAGCAGAGCTCCTGAAACGAGTGTGGCCTCTGGCGGTTTCTCTTGGTGCAGGGGGCTGTGGGGTTGCGCACACAGGTGCAGAGATTGAACTGGGTTCCAGGGCCTCACGGTTTGGGTCCCCAGCATAGCCTCACCTCGTCCCAGTGCTGGGACCCCCAGGGACTCATTCGACACCCCAGGGCCTCAAGCTCCTGGCCTGTGGAGCAGGGAAGACGAGAGACCTGGCCTTGGAAGAGCCAGGTGTTCGGTCTTCACGGAAGGGGCACAGTGAGCCAGTTACTGTGTTGTCACTACACTGGTACACTGGAGGCTTCGGTGGGGAGGGCTGGGCCAGTGGAGGGCCCTGGAGCTGCAGCCACCCTGCTGGGGATTAGAAGCAGCACAGCTGCAACCTGGCTCTTCTCCTGGGGACAGGGGTAGAGTCCCCTCCACACCCTGGCTCTTCTCCTGGGGGCAGGGGTGGGGTCCCCTCGGTCTTCCCTTCCCTGGTGCTAAGTGTCAAGCTGCACCCTCTGCAGACCTGGATTAATGAACAATCACAGTATGTTTAAAGACAAACAAAAGGTGCCCGTGCGTGAGGCCATTGGCCAGACAGGCACTATCGCTGGGACGGGGTCTGGCTCAGTGTGAGGCGGCCTGGCAGCACCAGGCAGGTCTCCACCAGGGGCCACCACATTGTCCCACAATCCGGCAGCGGCACAGGAACAATGGGATGGGTGTTTTGTCCCACGCACCAGCAGTGGCGAAGCAGCCTTGCATGCTATCCACTCAGCACATTCCAGGCCAGTGTCACCAGGCCCAGCCCAGCAGCCCCGCAGACACTCTCCCAGGGGCCTTGGGGCAGTGTCTGGGTTTGCCTTGATTTCCCAGTTATGGATGACTCAGCAGGACTCTGAACACTGACAGAAAAGACCCTGCATGGAACTTCCAGATTCCTGCTTCCTCTGGACTCTGGCCCCACTCTGCCAGGTTGGCTGTGGGTTTGGGGCCAGTTCCACACCTACTCTCGGCCTCAGTTTCCTCAAATGCCAATGCAACTGTGTGGCAGGTCACAGGTGGAGGGTGACCTGCCTGGAGTTAGCACAGGCAGGCTGGGAGAGGCCAGGTCCTCTTGCATTGCTGAGGCCGTGGCTCGTGCCATCTGCAAGACCGGCATGGCGAGAAGCAAGGTGCCTAGCCCTGGCTCAGCACAGTCTGCACCTCCCAGGGAAACAGGCCACCGTGCAGAGTCACTTTCTGCCCAGGCCGCACAGCCCTGGGAGGTCTAAGAGGGAAAATTGTAAGGGCTGAAGCCCAAACCCCTGCCATCAGGCTTGAAATCCTACCCTCCAGGCCCTGCTCAGCTCTGCCTCTCTGCCACGCTCAGATAAGTTTCTCCTAAAGAGAAAGAGCCTTCGAGAAAGAAATGAGCCCATGCAAGAAGAGGAAACATCCGGAATGATTCGGAAAAGCACACAGAACATCCAACTTCTCATTTACACATGGGGACCTGAGGCTCAGGGAGGGAGAGGCCCTCAGCCAGGCGGCACAGAGACTCCCTCCTCCATCCAGTGGGAATGCATCAGGAACCAAGTCATTGTTCAGCAGAGAGCATGTGGGTTCAGGCGTCATCACAGTGATACTTGAGGGTTCATGGACCACCTTGAGCAACAGGAAGGGACCCATTCCCAGACCCAAAATCCATCTGGAAGTCCCTCAGAGAGCACCTGAGTCCCCATAAATAAGCAGAGGGACAAGTGATACCAGCCAGTCCTGGCACAAGTTTACTAAGCATGGAAAGATGGTCACTGTCTCGCAACCGGAACCCAAGAGTGCAGCCTCCTGACAGCTCTTCCCTCGAGACGGTCTTGCTGTGGCCCGGGCTGGCCTTGAACTTTGCATCCCCCTCTGGAGCTGGGCCACAGGCACAGCCAGGGTCCTGGGGCTCAGTAATTGACATTCTTACATGACAGTGGCCTCTTGGCTCCACCCTCAGGGGATCCCACCTCTTCACCTGTCGGCACCCCTGTGAACAACTAGGAGCATGCTGGAGCTGCCAATCATGACACCCCGCCTCCCTGCCCCACGGTGTGGGGGTGACCCCAGCTGGGCCGATCGATCAGGGTCCTCTTAAGGAACCCACTGGCTCTGCGGCCTCTCTCTCCTGGGATCCTGACCTAGGAGGGCTGCCACAGCCTCGACCTGTGGGGCAGAGCCTGCCTGGCCAAACCCAGAGAGAAACAGCATCAAGAGAAGAGAAGAAATCACTGTGGATGGAGCCACACCTACGGCCGGACCCCTGCCCTTCCCTGTTCCTAGACCCAGGCAGTTCCCTTTTTGCTCCAAATTCTTTGAGCTCACAAACACAAGGCTCATGACTCCTACTCCCACCTAAAGGTACCCAGCAGGTTCTCTGAATTACCCTGTCACTGGCCCACTTAACCACACGGACATGGGTTCCAGATTCGGAAGAAACTGCGGACTGCTCTGTGGTGGGTGCAGTTCTCTTGGAATGCATTAGAACCAGACAGTGTGACGCTGCCCAGCACCGTGACCACGCTCAGAGCCACTGAGCTTTTACATGGCTAAAGTGGCAAATCTTACATTGTTGTATTTTTATTGCAATTTTTAAAACGTAAAGAATAAAGGAACCACAATAGCTGTGCCCATTGGACACAACCTGCCAGGCATCTCCCTGGCCCAACAGGGGACTCAGGGTGGAGAGGAGGAATCTGGCAGGAGACCTTCGCCCAGGGTACAGATCCCTCCGCATTTTCCATTCTGCTTCAGGAGACCCCTGAAGCTCGATAACCACTAACACCCGACTGGCCCAGAATAAAACAGCCTATGGGTGAGCGGGAGGCAGTGCAGAGCCAGACCTGGGGTCCTATAGGACTGAGCTGTGAGTGAAGTTATGGAGCATTTCCCCTGGGCAGGGTGCCAACCCTTCCAAAGGCACTCTGACCACCCTCACCTCTGGAAAAGAAGGGAGTGGCCATGAGCTCCAGAACCCCCCTCCAGAGAATGCGCTGTAAAGAAATCGTTCAGCAGGAGAAGGGACTGTGTCTTAAAATGTTGGTTAGAACATCATTTAGAAACATATGGACTGGAAACACGTCAGGAGGCCAGGAGCACGGGGACATTTGGTACATCACAGGGTGCTTGTGAAATGGGGCACCCTGCTTGCAGAAAAGTGTTAATTACAAAGACTACGCAGCCATGTAATTGATGAAATTGTGTTAGCCTAAAAAAAGCTGCCCCGGGGAGCGAGCGGCAGGCTATGACTGCAGCAATGCAGGAAGGTGGTAGGTGCGCCCAGCCAGAGGAGATGGCAGGGACACGGAGTGCACAACTGGGCAACAGGAATGTGCTACTTCCTTCCTGTTTAAAATCAAAGTTTTATTTTGGAAGAGTGTAGATGTCAGAGAAGTTGCAAGAGATACGATGGAGAGTTTCCATAGTACCCCCTTCAACACACACACACACGAGCGCGTGCACGCGCGCACACACACACACACACACTTCCCCAAGTGTGAACACTCATGTTCCTGCACCACAGCTGTCACAACGTCAGTGAAGAAGCCAACACTGGTACTTCATCATTAATTAAGCTCTGGACTTCACCCAGATTCCCCCAGGTTTTCTGCTCTGAGTCCGGGATGCCACATTCCACACGGCCCATTCTTTGTTTCCTGTTTTCCATGATTCAGTGGCTTCCAGCATATATATAATGTGCGTGCCCGACCTGGTGGTCAAGTTCAGAGCATTTTTATCGCTCCCAAAAGAAACCCCATACTTTCAGCTCTCTCCTGCCTTCATCATTAGCCTAGGATTTTTAAACATTTATTTTATCATGGACCAATTATATTGTTGTGTGTCTAAAGAATGTGTGTGGTGCTGAGGGCCATGGTGCCCTCTGCACCAAAGGGACAGGGACATGGCCCCCTGAGCCACAGTTCAAATAAACTGAAAGAGGGAAGGACTCTTGGCTCATGTTTTGAGAAAGCCTTTTGCAAATGGAAGGCATTGGGAAGGAGGATGCTCTTGCCCTCACCTGCCCATCCCTTGGTCACTTTTTTGGAATTCAGTTTCCCTTCTCAGGCTGACTCACTACCTAACCCCAAAGAAGCAACCTCAGGAACTTCCAACAGTGTCAATTTTCTCAATGGCCAGAACGAAGACGACTTTAAGACAGAGAGCTGGACAAAGAGAGCAGGGCTCAGGCACAAAATCAACGGTGCGCCACCTTCTCCCCCTCCCTCAGCCCAACAGGGCCTGAAGTAAGTCCCCATGGACAGCACCAGCTGCCAGTCCAGGGGCCTGCTGCAGACCAACCCAATGCCCACTGTCCCTCATATGGTCACAAGTGTGCTCAACAGGTGTGCCTGGCCCAGAGAGTACACATGTGTGCCTCCATGGGATCCTTATGGCCACCACTGGGAGTCGTCCATGATGTGACCAGGCAGTGGCCGCCATTTTGGTCACCCACCAGTCCCTTCTCTGCCGCACCCCCAAGGTCAACACCCTACCAAGTTTCTATGATCCGACAGCCGGGATCGCCCACCCAGCCACCTGCTCCCTCCCGCATCCTGAAACACTTTAGAAACCATTCACCAATGGCTCAGCTGGTCCAGAGACAGAGACTATTCCTGGTCACAGTGAAGTCAGAGCCAGAAACCAACCCCACGCACCCTGTCCCTGCAGATGGTGACCCTTTGTGAGGGGCCACCTCCCAGGCCCTAAAGGAATACAGGGGAGTTACCTGCACCACCTCCTTCACCAGCGTCTTGTCCGTGCCAGTTTTGGCGCGCTGCAGCCCGCTGACGTTTTCGCCGATCCACGTGATGAGGGCGAACTTGGACCTCTTGCTCATGGCGTCCCCCGTGGTGAAGCGCACAAAGGCAAACAATCGGACATCATCTGCAGCCAACAGCAAAGAGACCCCGGTGCTCAGTTGAGACACCCCAGACCTGCTCCCAGGAGCATGTGAGAGCCGCGAGCCAGCCCAGGGTGGCAGGATGGCCGCAGCAGAGGCAGAGGCTAAGAGAAGCCATGCAGCTGACCTGGGCCAGCGTGCTTCTTTAAATCCGGCCACCCCATTCCCCCACCTTTCACAGAAGGGACCTGGCAGTGCAGGATGGGCATGTGACACTCCTGAGGCCAGGTAGGCAGTTTAAGGCCAGGACTCCAGCCCAGGCCTCTCTTCTGCAGCTCTGCGGCCTCCACAATGTGGCCAAGGCACACATTGTGGGTCTTATTTAGGGAACAGAAACTCATCAACGCTTCTTCCCTCTATCCTTCCAGTCCTACTAGGAGTGGGAAAGAGACCCTGGAGAGTCAGGGCAGTGGGCGGAGGAAAAGAACCAGGGGCTTTTACTTTGGCTGGGGCCAGGGCTCTGGGTCCACCAGGGATGCTCAGCTTATGGCTGGACAAACGGGCCCAATGCACATTCTGAACCTTCTCCACCTGGTGTTGCGCTTGTTATAGACTCATACTGATTACGATGACCTGGGGGGTCCACTGGTCCACATTTAAGTTTTGTTTCAATGCACCACGCTGTTTTCATTCCTCCACTTTAGAATCAGCTCCTCCACAATCCACTACGTTCCCCGCCCCCACCAAAATGTGACTTGATGTTCTTGAGGTTTTTAGTGTGTGTGTGTTTGGGGTGGGGCCACCCCAGGCCTTCAGGGTGTGGAGCAGCTCCCCTGGCTGCTCCCCTGACTCCACCCACTAGGTGCCAGAAGCACCCTCCCCAACCAGAAATGCCTGCAGACCCTGCCAGTGTGCCCTGGGGGCGGAAGCACCCCTGAAACTCTGGTCTAGATATGCATCTCCCCGATTCCCCAGGGACCCCTCTGCTCCTTGCCACAGCTCGACTGAGTCCCTGCACACTTCATCTTTTGGTGGCTGTGATCAGGGAGGCCTCCAAGAAGCTCCTCACTGGGGTGCCCAGAGGGGGAGCGTTTGGTTTGGAGTCCCTGGCTTTGCATCAGCCACTCTGCTAAACCCGACACACTCAGGACTTCCCCGGGACCCAACCCCACCTCAGAGTCATCAGACACCATGTGGATTTGAACCCCTGGGGTTCCACGCTGGGGGATCTGAGTTTTGTTTTGGTTTTGATTGAGATGTCTCTCTTCCTAGTCTGTCTAGGGCCCTCCGCGCCCGCCGAGTCCCAAGTGAAGTATATAAGTTAACTCCAAGACCCCAGCCCCGAAGCTCCATGCAAAGGAGGCACCCAGCTCCTCTAAGGAGCCCATCTGCCCAGGAGAGCACCCGGGTGGGATTTCAGCTCTGCACTCAGGGACCCTGCCATGATTACCTGCTAAAACAAATGACGGTCACCACCACTCATGTGGCTTATAAAACACCTTTGCACTCCATTATCTCATTAGGCCATCATGACAGTGCTGTGCACAGGGCGGGTTTCCTCATCCACCTCACCATGGGACAGGTCAGAGCAAAGCCCAGGGGTGGCCAAGGGCCTGGACGTCCTGGGTCCTTCCCCTGCAGCCCAGGGACCCTGTGGGACAGTCTCAGAGACACAGGTATAGGAGCAAGCCTTGGTGATGTGGGGAGGAGAAAGACATCCAGGTGAGGGGGACCTGTGGGGTGAGAGCTCTGTCCTCCACCCCGAGGACACTGACAGTCTCCCAGAGCTGAGCCCTCGGGACCCACCTGTAATGGGCTGATCCTTTCTGTCCTTCCACATTTTTCTCAACTGAGATAAGTGCCCCACATTCCATTTTAGAGGGTGCCGTTCAGTGGCTCCTAGAGACAGCCAGTGTTTGCAGCCATCACCACGATCTGATTCCAGAAAGTGGTCATTGTCCCAAAGAGAAACCCCCATCACTCCCCATTCTCACCGGGTCACCCTGCCCCACGAGCCTGCCTCTGCCTCTTGGACTTGCCATCCTAGACACTCCCCATGAAAGCTTGCGCAGCAGTGGTCGTAGGGCAATCTGTGGCGGGGCTCCAGTGTCGTGAGGCGTGTCCACTCTCCTGTGATCATCTGGGGACCTCCCAAGGCAGAGAGCCCACGCCACGCTTATCCACTCACCATCTGAAGGTCACAGGCGGTTTCCCAAAGGGGGAAACCCACACTTCCCCCATCAGGCAACCCTGAAGACTGGTATGAAGCTGCAAAGCCCACCTGACCCAACAGGTGGAACCTTCCACCTGACACTGTGGTCCTAGGGCTGGGCTGCAGGTGCCTGGCTCAGGGAAAGGGGCCTGGCACGATGGGGTACTGAGGTCTCGAGTGGTGCTCACCCAGCCCTGTGGCTGGCGCAGACAGTGGTGGGAGAGAAGCCCTGTGGTCCAGAGCCTCCTAGCACTCCGGGTGGTGCTCCGGATGCCGCAGCTCTGAGTAGGGCAGCACCAGGGTGTTTGACTAAATTGTAGCTGTGACCTGAGGGCAGGTGGGGTCGTGAGTCAAGACGCCTCCCACCTGCACCCCACACCAGAACCTGGGTGCTGGTTCCATGGTGACACACTCGCTGCACCTTCCAACCCCAGCCAGCCTGGACACTCAGCTCCCAGTGACTGTCTCTGGGTCGAGTGCCCGTCCCCAGTCAAAGCCTCCACATGGGGACATCACTGGCGCCACTTTTGTCTGGGACATTTTTTAGAGTCTCAGGCCCTCTGTTCACCCAGTGCCAGCCCTCCAGTGCAGCCAGCTCTCCCCGCCTGCCTCTCTTCCACATGCCACCCCACTCCCAGGAGCGACCAGCTTCTCTGCGCAACCCCAAGCCATTTCCAAGGTCTGCGGCCCCATAAGCCTCCACCTCGCCTCTTTCAGGCCCACCTAGTTTATCCTGGGCAGCACGCTGCCCTCTAACGTCACCCCGATCTTGTTGAAGAACCACGAGCAGTCACCCACTTAAACTCTGAGTCCCAAAACCAGCCGGGGCCTGGCACAAGATAGATGCACAGTAAGTCAGTCTCAGCCCAGCCCCCAAAGGCATTGGGAACCTGCCAGAGCCACAGGCTGATGTCATTTAAATTTTCATGGGGGTGAGCAGAGACACGGTTTACCGCATGACTGTTCGGTACTTATCTGACAATGGTTTGGTCAACAAGATCGCTGACGGGCTCGTTTTTGAAAATCCAAGAGTCACGGAGCGCTTACCATTGTTTGCTGTGTGGCTCCACTGGGAATGTCAGCTGAGACTGAGCTGGAAACTCTTGGCCCTCACCAGCACTCTCCCGCTGCCCAGGCCCTGTCTCCAGCGCCCTGGAAGCTCTTCAGGGCCTGTCAGGACCATGCTGGGCAGCGAGGAGGAAGAACCAGCTCTCCAGCTGGTCTCTCCCTTTCCTCTCTGAACAGACAGCAGCCTCTGCTGCATCCGGATGGGGAGGTCACACTCCAGCAGCACGCTGGACACAGGGAAATGTGGGAATACCAACTAAAACGTGTGTGTCCGCGCATGCATATACACCCATGCGTGTGCAAAACTGGTCAGAAGGCTGGGTCCAGGCTTTCCATCACCCTGCTGTGCCAAGTGCTACGCAGCCACACCACTCTTCCCTCCCCCTCCCTGGCAGCACTGGCTCTGTCTAGAGTAGTGGTCTCAAAGGGAGGCCCCCCAGAGTGGTGGGCATGTGAATCCAGAAACCAGGGATAGGGACTGGATATCAGCATGAAAGTGCTCCAGGACAGTTGGGACACCTGCAGGGCTTGAGACTCACTGAGGGAGGGAGGAAGGAAGGAGTGCAAAGGCGGGGCGGGCAGTGATCGGGGTCCAGCCCCTCCCGCCCACCCCAGAGAGGAAGTGAGCAGGTCCAGATGCTTAGGGACAGGCGGCCACGGGAAACACCCCCAGTGACTCCCACCCCCAAGAGAGGGAAAAGTCACAGGAGACAGCTGCTGCATGGCCGCCGGGGGCCCAGGTCCTTCTGCCCCTCACTCTTGCCCAACCATCTGACAAGAAGCCATCCCCGGGTTCCAGTAGGCATCATAAAGTCACGTAAGGGGCGGGAGCGCTGGCTCAGTGGTTGGAGCGCTTGCCTGGTTGGAGCGTGTGCCTGGCATGTGCGAGGAACCGATTTTGAACCCCAGCATCACATACACAACTAAGTGTCGAAGAAACGAAGGCCAGGTGGAAAAATAAATAAGATTCATTCTCTCTTTCTCTATCCCTCACCCTCTTCCTTTTTTTAAAAAATAAAAATTAAAATTAAAAAATAATAAAGTCACGTGTGGCCCTGTCCTATACAGTGGTCACCAGTGGTAAGACCAGGTTGGGCCCACCCTCGAGGACCATCAACACCATGTTCGTCTCCTGGCCAAAGCCCAGGCTGGCTGTGCCCTGAGTGCCCCTGACTGGGGACAAGCCACCCAGTGAGGCTTGTTCCTGAAAGACAGTGTTCATAAATTCACCCTCAGGAGGTCTTGAGCCCTCGCTTGGTCTATGGAGGCTGGGCCCAGGCCAGCGAGGGGTCATCTGTGTGACTCAGCTCCTAGACTACCCCAACCCACCACTCCTGGAGACCCAGAAGCCCCAGGCAGGGCCCACGGGGGCCTTGCTTCAGGGTCGGGCTGCTCTCTGCAAGCTTTCGCCTTCGCTTACTAAATGGACCATGAACGTGGAGACGCCTCTACACTGCACAGCTGGCTCCTGTCACTTTGTCACCCTCTGCCTCTCTGCTGACGTCCCTCCTTGCTTTCCTATCTTTGTTCTACCGCCCACCCCGCTCCCCACCTGTGTTCCTGATCCACACTCACTGTCCAGGGCTAGAAGGCAGAGAGGGGCTGAGGGGGAGCTGAGGCAGGAAGCAGAGCCCCAGGACCGGATGAGGGAAGGCCAGAGACGGGGAGAGAGGAGGCCAGTCAGGACCCAGCTGAGCAGCGACAGCAACGGAGATGTGGAAGAAAGCAGAAAGACAAGAGGGGGACAACCACAAACGGGGACAGAAAAGGGGGAGCTCAGAACTCTCTGGAACCACCAGATCCAATTGTCTGGATGAGCTACCCATGATTTCCCAACACTAACAAGTGGTGTGCAGTCCCCACCCAGCTCCCAAGGACTCCCAGGCCTCAGGAATGGGGAGGTTCTGACCATTCCCACCCAGCATTTGCACCCGGGTGACCCCAACAGAGTCCACTCAATTGAGGGATTCTAGTCTCCTCTGCTGTCCCCAAAGCCCATCCTCATGGGAGGATTCAACCCTGGGGTTGAGGATCTCTTACACTTTTGCAAATGTTTTAAATGATTTTCTCATTACACACGAAGCACACGGTAGGTGAAGGACCCCGCCCCCCAGGTAACCCTATAAACTTTCACACTAGTTATTTGATCTTCTATTCTTGTTATGTCCCCTGCGTTGGTTGCAGTGATGGACACACAGAAGATACCCTACCAATTTTGGGGGCTAACAGAAAGAAGAGAGAGAGAGAAACAGTAGTTTCTTAATTTCCACCCACCACTGAACTTCAGGGCAAGACAAAGGAAAGGAGGAAGGGGAGGACAGGAGGAAATTGCCCCAGAGCGTGACCAGATTGCCTCTAGCTGACCTCGCCTCGCAGAGCCTCTGAGAACTTATGCAAAGGAGCCCAGGAAAGGCGACCGCCCAAGCGCCCATGCGCCCAAAAGCCTGCTGTCAGCTAGACAGCTGCTCCCTGGGGCCAGCAGGGAGGAAAATGGGAAAAATTCTGACACCCTGCAGCCAGAGACAGTGGACAGTGGCCATTGCAGCAGCTGCCTACTGGACAGCCACTCAAGGGACATGGAGGCGGGGGCTGTCGCCTTGCAGAGAGCAAGAGGGAAAAGGCCCTCCACCCCTAGGAGGAAGCAGGCCTGGGTGGGCGCCCGTTCCGCGCCCTGGGGCTGGACAGAGACCTGGGGAGCTGAAGGGCCTTGCATCACCCGGTCTCCTTGTTCAGTCCCTTAGGTTCCCCTGATGGGGACACACCTCTTGTCCCACTCAAGTGCTTACAGAATCTTGAAAAAATACAAAAAATAAAGAAACTCATTACCCAAGAAATAAAAGCCCGGTTTCCATTTTGGTGTATTCCTTACAGGGGGCGAAGGAGACCGCGTGTTCCTGCGCTCCACCCTGCACATGCACACGGTGGTCACCCGTGGTTTGCAACGGGCCCGCTGTGAGTGCATTCTGCCCCTCCGTGCTGCCGTGCCCAAGGGGCTAGACTTTGCCAGTGATTCCTGCTAATTGAGTTCTCATTACATGCTGATGACCCAGCTTTCCAAGTTCGACAGAGAACAGGAGGAAATGGAGTGCGGGATAGCCAGAGGAAAGGAAGGCAGGACTCTAGCAAGGCCCAGGGGAACGGCTGATCTGGATACCCAGATTACACTGGAACTGCAGGTCTTCCCCTCGACAGCACCCCAGCACTTGTGTGACTTCCTTATAAGGAAGTCAGTGTGCCTGGCCACTCCACCTTCTCTCTAACAGTGACTAAACCATCCCCTGTACCCAGGAGGCTCTGAGTGCATCCTGAAGCATCCAGGATTCAGGGACTGACTGCTGGAGCACTGACAGCCCTGGCGGGTGCAGCTCTGCCTTCTTGCACCCCCCTGCTTTGACAAACACTCATTGAGAATCTGTGATCCAGGGACTTTGCCTAGTAAGACACAATCCCTACTCAGAAGACAGAGAGAAACAGGGCAGACGGAGGCAGCAAGGGAAGGAAGCAAAGCTAATACCAGAGGGCACTGCAGGGACCTCAGAAGGAAGTCAGCTGCCTGGGGGGAGGTGTGCCTGGGTCCAGAAGGTAGGAGCCCTGGGGTGTCTGCTGCTAACAGGCGCAGGGTGAGGACCTCAGAACTCAGGTCCTCAGGGCGCCTCTAGCTGGGACTCGCCCCAGGCCCGGAGGGCGCATGTGCAGCCAAGCTTGCTCTAACTGTGGCCAGGAAGAGCTGAAGGCTCAGAGGGCTCCAGGAGGACAGGGATCCAGACACGCTGGGTCAGCAGTTCCGAGTCAGCCTTTGCGCATCGCCTCTGACTGCTTGGGGGCTTTTCGGGCCCAGTTCCAGCTTTGTGGCTTAGTTTCAGTTCAGTGGGAGGTGACTTTTTTAAGACTCAAACTATTCCTCTTCCGGGGGTTGTAAAAGTGTGACTTCCACCAAGAGCAGAAACAGCCCGACATGGAGATAAAACAAGTGACTGGCGTTCCCAGATTTGCCCCTAACAGAAGGTGGTGGACAGGCCAGGGCAGTGCAGCTACCAAGAGCAAGGCCTGCACAGTGGGGGGCTTCCTGGCCTATCCCATGTGGACCTGGGGGCACAGCCACTTCCACCCTGCAGCAGTGTGAAGCCAGGTGGCCACAGCGTGAGCCCCAGCTCTCCCTCTCCTGCTGTGCCACAGTGGCCTGGTGGTTTCCCTCTCTGATACCCAATTCTCTGGGCCAGGAATGGCCTCTCCTTCTCTGCCTCCAAGCCCCTGCCCAGTGCGGGCAGAGTGTGCCACGGCCTTCCTCCCCCAGGGTGTTAACAGCACTCCCAGGGCTTGAGCCTGCCCACCCCTCGCACACACGTTCCCGGGTGACTCATTTGGCTCTTATTGACCCACACATCCACTCATGCAGACAGGCGTCCGCATCAGGACCTCCGCTCCACTTGAGGTTCTGCGGCCCGAGGCTGGCAAGTCTCCAGGGGGAAGGCAGGTCCAAGAAGAGGCAGAGCCATCCCTGGGGATCACCAAAGGGCCACAGAAAAGTTCTAGGAGTGGGTAGAACAAAAGTGGGGATAAGATGTCTACTGCCCAAGTGAGACCCAGCATCTCACCACGGCGCACAAGGGGCCTGCTTCATGTCTGCCTCCTGGCCTCCAAGTTGCCCCTCCCCTTTTTCCTTTACAGTTTTTTGTTTGTTTGTTTGGTTGGTTGGTTTTTGTTTGGTTTTGGTACCAAGCATTGAACCCAGGGGTGATTAACCACTGAGCCACACCCCCAACCCTTTTTATTTTTTATTTTGAGACAGGGCCTCGCTAAGTTGCTGAGGCTGGCTTTGAACTTGTGATCCTCCTGCCTCAGCCTCCTGAGTGCTGGGATGGCTGAGATCACAGGTGGGTGCCCACCCCTGGTTTTCCTTTACAGATTTTAAGACTGAGACAATATTTACCATAAAACTCATCCTTGTCAGGGTTGTGATTCGGTGGGCTTTTAGTATAGCCACAAGGTCACTCCCTGGTGTACACTGCTGACCAGGACAGAGCCTGGCACACAGAGGGTCTCCAGTGCACACAGCCCCAAAGAGGAGTGGGTGTGTCCAGAACAGGCTGAGCAGCATCCCAGGTGGGGCCGAGAGAGCCAGCAGTGAGCACAGGCCCTCCTCTGTCACCCGTGGGTTGCGCCACAGCTGCCCAGCCTGGCTCTTCGCATCTGAAGCCAGGTTCTATCCAGCCCTGCCCCGAAGCCCCCGTGACCCTGGCCTGCTGAGGCAGTAGCTTCTTCTATTTGCCGTTCAGCATCAAGCAAGCTCCATTTTATAAGCAGGGTGGGACTATAGCCCCCAAAAGGAAGAGGCCGACCCGAGGGTCAGCTTGGATGACCTGCAAGGGGCCTCCTTCCAGGCCAAGTGGGAAAGTCGGAGGTTTACCCTGGGAACAGGGCATCTAAGGAAGCAGTGCAACTCCCCTGGGACCCACAGGCTTTCTACTTCACCAACAAAGGCCAAAAAACTCCCCCTCCAAAAAAAAACTGAAAAGTGCCACAGCTCACCCAGCCAGAGGCACTGTCTCTCAGGGTTCAAGGGAAGAGCCTTCTGCTCTTGCCTTGGCTCTCCTGGGCCATCTGTGCAGGTGCCAGAAACAGCAGTGTCAGGAGCTCGGCCCTGCACTGTCCCAGCAAGTGCCTGTGCATCTCCGAGCCTGTTTCCTCATCTTTAAAATGGGGATAACAGCAGGCCCACAACACTGCCAGGGTTTAAACAAAGCCATGCGTAGACGTGTGCGCAGGCAGAACAACGTGCGCATCCGGCCCCAGAACTGCGGATGTGACCTCGCTTGGCAGAAGGGACTCTGCAGGTGTGGTTGAGCTAAGGGTCTTGAGATGGGAGACTGTCCTGGATTATTTGGTTGGTTGAATGTCATCATAAGGTCCTCAAGTGCGGAAGAGGGTGGCAGGAGAGTCAGAACCTGGAGTTGGCATTGGGAGGACTGGGAAGCAAGCCACTGGCTTTGAGGACAGAGGGAGGGGCCATGAGCCTAGGCACACAGCGGCCTCTGGAAGCTGGAAAAGTCAGAGAGCAGATCCTGCCCGGGAACCTCCAGAGATCCAGCATCAGCCACCCGATCCTAGACCACTGAGCTCCGGACGTGACCAGCTTGTGTTAAGTCCCTGGGTTTGTGGTGCCCTGTCACAGCAGCCACAGGAAACTAACAGGAAGACCTCAGCACGCTGCCCGGCACACTAGAGGTTCATCAATGGCCATTGTATTACCAATATACTAATTATTGGCAAGGATGCTTACCTCAGCGTCTAGAAGACAAAATCAGAATAAGAGCCTAAGGAAAAGCAAGGTGCTGTAACTAAACACAGACCAGAGCACAGGATCCATGGCAGGCCAAGTTCAAAACGCGCTGACGAGATAAAATAGGAAACGGCAGTGCAAAATCCCTGCTTCCAGAAACGGGGCTCTGGGGACCTGCCGCCGCGGCTCCAGAGCTGAATTGGAAAGCTAAATGCATAAAATTAAGCAGAGAGAAAAGCACTGGAGCCGCACTCTGCAGGGAGACCTGGGCCCAGGCCCAAGGCAGCCACGTGGCCTGGTGGCAGCCAGGAGGCTCAGCCTGCAGACGCTCTGTGCAGGGACAGGATGGTGGGCCTTCCTGCGGAACCTCAGCTCTCAAATACTTTAGGGGACAGTCCCTCCTCGCCTCTCTAGCGAACACTGTGCAGATGCCTGTTCCAGTGCTGACAGGCAGCAGGAACAAAACAGCCCAGGTTTCAACCCAGAGAGCCAGCACCCCAGCAGGCGCAAGAGCAGATGTGTGACCCTGGTGCTGCAGAGTGCTTCAAGGAGACCCTCCCATCCGGGGTCCTCTGTGCACAGCCCACCTCTGGCTCCAGGGCATGGCAGCTGGCTAGGCACCATCACATCTGCCTCAGAGGGCTCTCAGCTCTGCTTGTGGTCTGTCCCTGAAGCCTAGGAGGCTGCTAGACCCCAGGAGTCAGACCTAGGGAGGCAGTGGGAGGATCCGCAGCCACTGGCTTTGAGGATACCCTGGAGGAGCTCTGGGCCATGGGGAACATGAGCACCAGCTTCCTCCAGGGTCCTCCCAGGCACCCTGGATGGCTCTTCTTCCTTCCTGTCTCTCTCCTGTCCCTCCCTCCTGCTCCACCACCCAAACACCTATCAGCACCCATGTCATGGTCTTGGATTCAGCTTGGGGAGGACCCCTACCAAAAACCAGTGAGGACAGGCCAGTGGACAGAGGGTTGCTGGGGCTGCTTGTTTGGACAGGCCATCAGGGAGTGCCTTTCTGAGCAGAGCCTGCTTTTCCTAAAGGACACCAAGGAACAGCTAAATGACTTGCCCCAGGTCACACAGTTCACAAGTAGTGGAGCTGAGATTCGAACCTAGGTAGCACCAAGCCAGAGACAAAGGAGTGGCTTGCAGAGAAAGCCCATCACCAGGCCATAGCCCTAGACTTGGGCCCATCAAGGAGAAAGAGCTCGGGAGCTCGCTAACCAAAGGTGAGGAGCCCTGCACCAGGGAAACCACCAGCAGTGGCCTGGTCTTCCCTGCAGCATCTCCCCACGGAGGGAGACACACGCAGGACCCGTGTCGCCACCGCAGACGAGGAGGCCTTCAGCCAGGCGCGGTGGCAACCGCTCATCCCAGCAACGTGAGCAGCTGAGGCAGGGAGGTCACGTTCCGGGCCAGCCTGAGGAACAGCGAGACCCTGTCTCAAAATTTAATTCTTTTCCAGAGAGCTGAGGATGTGGCTCAGCATTTGAGCACCGGGTTTTGATCTCAGTTCTGTGTACGTGCACAAAGACGAGGGCTTCTGAGCAGGGGACACATTTACACTGGGCCTTGACAGGTGTAGAGAAGTCCTCGGGGAAAGCTGGGTGGAGGAGTCCGGCGCAGGCAGAGGGGAGTCAGCCTGCAGAGCACAGGAGGGCCAGATAGGGCTGCTCAGGGCAGGGCAGATCTGCGTTCAAAGTCCAGCCTCCCCTGCCTGCACCTCTCCAGCACGTGGCCACAGCTCTCCAAGGACAGAGTGAAGTAGAGATAACCTGCCGCCCATGTCCTTGCCTCCTTACTCCCTCGCAGATAA
The DNA here is from genome assembly GCA_004027875.1 of Aplodontia rufa. Classification (NCBI taxonomy): domain Eukaryota; kingdom Metazoa; phylum Chordata; class Mammalia; order Rodentia; family Aplodontiidae; genus Aplodontia; species Aplodontia rufa. The sequence goes on from PVKS010017447.1 coordinate 24,669, forward strand.
GAGAATTACATGAGCCAGCACAGGCACAGCACCCACGAGGTCAGGGCTGTGTGTGCTGGGGACACCCATGGAGGGCCAGCTGCCTGGCACTGTCATGACAGCATCCCATGCTATGTCCTTGCACAAGCACTTCCTGGGGGATGGGGACAAACCAGAGTGATGCTCAGAAAGTCACACTAGCAGGGCAGGGATAGGGCCATCTCAGTGCTTGGCAAAGGGCTGGGCACTTAGAAGGTGCTCAGAGCAGAAGTCCTGGAGGAGACAAAGCCACAGTCAAGGGCGGAGCCCCAGGAAGCACGGAGACTTTGAGGGGAGGAGGGGAAGGAGAAGTAGTACAAGGAAGTGAGAGAAGAGGCAAAAGGAGAAGGTGGCAGGCCACCACAGTCCCCCACCACTGCTGCAGGCAGCCCAGGGGAAGGAAGACGAACGACCCCTGGATGTGGCAATGAGGAGACTGCCAGAGACCAGGGCACGGGATCCCATGCTCCACAGGATCCCATGCTCCACAGGATCCCACGCTCCTCGGGCACCTGACCTTGGCCTTGACAGGTGCAGGGGGCGGGACAGCGGGCATCTGCAACATCTGTGAGAGCCACGCGCAACACATCCACGTAACTCCTGTGGTGTTCCAAGGAGCAAAGACTCAATTCACCTCTGCTCTACGGGACTCCTCTTCTGCACAAGACTCTCTACTCATCAGGAAGCTGGAGGCCTGCCAAGCGCATCACAGGAGACAAACACCAAAACCAAAGCAGCTGTCACCAAGCAGCAGACCCAAAGAGCTGTCACAAAGCCCACACATCTGACACAAAGAGGCCATGCAGTGGGGCTCAGCAACAGGTACGTGGGGAAGGAGGCAACAGAGACCGAATCCTGGGCTGGAGCGGTGGCTCAGCGGTTACGGTGCTTGCCTGGCATGCATGAGAACACGGGTTCGAACCCCAGCACCACGTACACCACAAAGTGTCAGCGCAACGAAAGCCACCTGAAGAACTAAATAAAATCGGTTTTATTTTTTTATTTAAAAAAAATTCATAGGCTGAATCCTGCCTCAAACCAGTGGCCCTTCTTGGCACCTCTTAGTAATAATAACCCAACATGGTTTCTGGCATGAAGCAGGTACTCAAAAACTGTGCAAAATGAGCCCTAGTGACGGGCAGTCTTGCAACTCTTCATGGCTGAAGCACTGCCGCAGATTCAAAGCTCCTGTAGACCTCACATGTCCTGCAGCTTACTGGACAATCTCCGTTCCCTTCTCACCTAAATTCCTGAAATCCACATGCTCGTAGGCATAGGGGAAAGTACTCACGTGCAAAGCCACGCGACGAAGAGCCTGCCAACTGTCTGCTGCCCTGCCGAATACGCGGTGTCTGCCTCCTTCACATTCCTCGTCCCTTCCTTTGTGGCCACCCTGGCTGTCCTCCGGATGTGCCCCCATTACCCTCGGGCCCCCTCATCCACGTCGGACTGACCCCGCCTCAAAGGGACTCAGGCCTGTGCTAATGCACACTGTCACTCCTCCAGGGCCACAAAAGACCAGGCATGGGACTGTGAGGACAGCGCCATCCAGCAGGGCTGCTTCCAATCCCTTTCTGCCACATCCATGCCCTGGACCCTTCTTCCCCAGGTCTTCTCAAAATCCATCCCTGATCTTTCTGCCGTTGGGCTCCTTACCACTAGGGTTAGGGGGGAGGGAGGCACAGTGAGGAAGTCCACGATTTCCACGTGACAGCCCTCAAACATCTGAAGATGACATGTCTCCCCTCAATGAAATACACCCCACTTCCTCAACTTGCCTATCCTGGAATCCCTCCACTCCGAGCCTATTGCCAGCCGTCTAACCTGGAAGCTATGGGCAGGGCTCGGATAGATGGAAAGAACAGATCCTACACAAGCAGGATCACCTTTTAAAAAGATGAATTGACTCACGAAAGTGAACAGCTTCAGGTGTGGCTGCATCCAGGCCCATGGGCTATATCATCTGGCCTCGTCTGTAACCTCTGGCTCTGTCTGTCCTGAGCTGTCAGGCAGATGGCCCCATTTAAATCCCAGAGAAAGAGAAAAGGACGCTTTCCCAACAACTCTGTACAAAGCCCTAGGATGGAACATGACCCACTGGCCTTACCTCGCCTGAGCCCAACCTTGATCTAAACAGTCAGCAGAGGCTGTGGCTTACTCTGACGGGCCAGCTCATGTGCCCATCAGCAGGGAGGGCCACCATCAGCCGTACTGGAACAACATTGGCTGAGCAGGATTAGTTTGACATGGAAGGGAGGTCCCCCCACAAAGGATGAGATGCCTCACAAAAAACAATCCCTCCGTCTCTCCGTGGGGGATGCTTTGGGCTAAATGAACACTACACGCTGAACAAAGCGTCATGGGAACATCACCTGCACCCAGATATCGTCCAGCCAACGTCCAAGACACCCACCTGGGTGTAGCTTCACACTAACAACACCCTCCTTTTCCAGTGATCCCCCATACAATGGTTCACATCCACTTACCTACTGGAGACGCTGCATTTACCCAAAACCATATTTATTGAGCCTTTACCGTATACCAGGCAGAGCCCCACGAGCCTTCTATGAATGCATCACTCTGTCCCCTCAAGAGCCCATCCCTCATGTGCAATCAACTCCATGGCAGATGCAGAAGCAGGATCAGGAGGCCCGCCCAAGGTCACACAGCGCAGCAAAGCTACAGTTCCCCAAGAGTTCCCTCGTCGATGCTCCTCACCAATCAGCACTAAAATCTACACCAGAAAACGGATTCATTCCCAGATGCCTGGATTCCTTCCAAAATAAAACCACTTGCAACAGAGTGCTTTGGGGCCCATCCTCAGAGGACTGCTTAAACAATGTTGCGTTGATATGAGAGAAGAGACCATGTAGCCATATTAAAGGGCTCTGCAGAAGAACGCTGGAAGCCAGGGTTAACAGGGGAGGCAAAGCTGGCTCTAGACATCTACCTCCATGATCCTGTTTTGTAGCAGAAAATACATACAGACTTAGTGAATGTATGAATGCGTAACAATGAATCCTTCACCAGGTAAGACTATGTTGCAGCAAGGAAGAAAAAAGAAAAATATTTCAGACTACAGATAAAAATGGCAGCCACGTCCACCCTGTGGGGCAGAGCCTTCTCCGCGCCTGTTCATCCTGGGGACCCAGAGCAGCGCCCCTTAGAGCATGCATGAGCGAGTCTAAATGAATGAACATCTGCGTGGGAACACAGCAGCCGAACCATACTGGGATTTGATTCTCTTCTTTGTGTTTAGTCTTCGTTTCTAAGTGTCGCACAGAGACCACGCATTGTCTGTTCAGGGCAAAGACAAAGCGCGATTTTGCATACAAAATGTGCGTGACCTGCAGGCCTTATGCCCCAGTCATACTGACCACACCTGCTGGCCCGAGTGCTGCCTGCTGAAGGTGTGGCCCCCTGCCCTCCCCAGCTCCTCCTTGCCTCCCACCCTCCAGGCACTGCAGACCCCGGGCTCTACTTCCATATCACTCAAATGCCACAAACAAAAGGATAATCACAGCTGGTGAGGCTTGTGGAGTGGACCTGCTTCCTCAATCCTCCTACTGACCCACAGTAGCAGAAGGGTTACCAAACAGGGTTACCAGGCTGACGCAGCTGAAACCGCGCACCACCTGCTAACTGCTCCTCACTGGGGACCCAGGCTGAGGGTCCAGATGCCCATAGCAGGCCAGCCTAGGGCCTCGCCTACTGTGCGCCAAAGGGGTGCACTTGCCCAAAACTTCAGGACAAAAAGGGCAATGTCATCATAGCACCACAGAGAGTCAAAAATAGCTTTCTAAGAAGCAGCGGTGATGACAGCCACACACGGCATGGGACCATAGAGCTTAGATGTAAAACGGCCACGAGTTGTCCCAGTCCCCTTCAGAGGGGGCACTGTCAGGGTCCCCATTTCATACATGAAAGCTGAGGCACAGGGAAGGATCCCCCTGCCCAAGGCCACACAGCAAGGGAGAGGAGGAACTGGAGGTGAACCTGGGGCTCTTGATTCCCGAGTGTCCTGGCAGTTGACATGAAGAAGGCATGGCTTCCACCAAGTGGGTGGGGCTCGAACCGAGATGGGCCAAGGAATCCACTCGGAGGAAACCCCCCAAAGCAAAGGCAGCCAGGCTGGAATCAGTGTCCAGACGCAGGTGCACAAAGAGTGTACACGCTCTGGGCAGGAGGCAGTGCTGGGGACCAGGCACTGTGAGAGCCAGAGGCCTGTGCTTACTCAGGGAGCAGAGCGGAGCCACAGGACGGGGAGGAGCAGAGGTCACCTGATGGAGGTGTGCTTTGGGGGGGATTTACTCCAGCAACAGGGCAGAATAGATGCAAGGAAGATCAAGGGCTAAGAGTTGCAGCAGAGAGGAAGAAGGGGAGGGCTGGGGGCAGGGTGCCCTCTGGGGGTTCCCAACCTTTTGAAGCCACCCGCCCCAATGCCCCACCTGGTTTGGGTGGGGCTGCCCCTCCTAGAGGTGGGCATAGAATGCAAGTGGCCGATTGCCATATCAGGGGTTGGCTCAGGGATGCACATGACCTCAGTCAGGCTAGGGACAGACCCTCTGGAACCCCTGAAATCACTGGCAGAAGCTCCCTCTCTCCACCAGGATAGCTCTGCCCCTGCAGAGACTGGAGCAGCTGGTGGCCATCTGTGTCACCACTTAAGGAGAAGCCACCCCCCAGCCCCCGGGAAGGGGGACAAAGGAGGACTGCTGAGGGTGGAGAAGAGGCCGGGGTGGCCCCTGCAATTCCCAGCCCGAGCCACAGATGGGAGCCACGCTTGCGCTCATCTGCAAGGCTTCTCTGCTGCCCTGGCAAGGTTTCCGGTGGTCCCACACAGACTGAGCTAGGGGCCCAAAGCAACAGCAAAGGTGGGGAACCAGGCAAGCCCTGCAGGGGCCAGGAAGCGGGGCACACAGGGTTCTGCTAGGGAAAGAAACAGGAGGATGATGGCTGGGGGCTGCTTCAAAGCCCAGAAAACTGTCTCAAGGGAAAAGTCAGGTGAGGCTGAGGAGACGAGAGGGAAGGACTTCCAGGTGGGGTTCCAGTCTGGAAATGCTGGGGGAAGAAAGCTAGGGGAGAGGAGAGGGGAAGGAGGGGTCCCAGAGCAGAGGCCAGGTGCTGTTTCTGAGCTTCAGATTGCTGCACACCTGGGGAGAAGATATTAGGAACAGAAGCCTCTGCCAGGATGTAAGCTTTCTGGTCAGGCCTGCCAGACAGCTGGCGGGGACTTGGGGTCTCCATGTATCACAAGGGAGCAAACATATCATACGTAATCCACTAACTAGCAAGAGCTGAGGCTAAGGGCATGGGTCCAGAGCCGGCCTGCCTGGTTCAAGTCCCAGCTCTGCCACTTCCTTGCTGTGTAATCTCATACAAGTCACTTGACCTCTCTGGGCCTCAGTTTCTCCATCTGTAGAAGGGAAACGATAGTAGCACCTGCCACACAGAGCTGATTTGAGGCGTAACCAAGATAAAGTAGGCCAAGTGCAGTGACTGGGGAAGTTACTAGTTGGAATTCTGAGTCCATATTCACTGGCTCGTAGGACGTGGCGGGGGAAGGAACGAGCTTTTCCAAGAGGAACGAGAGCAGACAGGACAACGAGAACTTGCCTGTGCATTTGTCCAACAGATGGCTGGGGAGCCATCAGACTTTAGCTGAAACAGATGAGCCCTGGGAGCCTGCAGCTGATTCACAAGGATCAACAAGCAGCAGGAAAGGCATTTTTAGCTCCCAGACAGACGCTCCCCACTCCCGTCCTTGTGAAGGGTGAGCAGAGGTCCAAGCAGAAAGCGACAGGCCAGCTGGAGGAAGGAAGTGTTCTCGACCACCAGAGCGGGCCTGGCGCCCAGAGGCCAGCACCATCTGCAGGAATCCACGCAGGATGAGGACGCTCTTTCTTCCTCTGTCACCTTCTCCCACTCAGTGGAGAAAACAATAGCCTCAGAGCAGGACACAGGGAGGGGTGGACAACGGGTGAGCAGCAGGAGGAAAGCCACTGAATTTAGGGAGGAGGGAAGAGGCCTCCCAAACAGGGCTTCAGAGTCTGCACAATACTGCAGAGTTTGCTGGTTGTGGGAAGGGGTTTGCATTTAGTCCACTTACAAAAGCATTCACCGCAAGTGAAGGAGAGAGGCCCCTGGGACAGGGCTCCCCAATCAAAGTCCTGATCCACCCACACTCCAAACCCGGCGGTGCACCTGTGAAGACCTGAGTGATCGCAGTACTTTACGCTGCTGCTATTTTAAGCAAATTGTTTACAAAAGCAACCAATGAATGTCTAGAGGTAACATTCAAGGAGAAATTTTAGAAAAGAGAACATTTACACATACGTCTTAGTACTGCCCAGTCTACAGTAGACACTTCCTAAATATCCTTTGAAGTGAACTAAATGCGAAATATAATTCAGTTAGCAAAGCAGCTAAGGAAAGAAGTCACATGACCCCGGCACAATTTCATACTTTCCTCTATCTCACAAATGATCCTAGTTTGTAGGCACCGTCCTGAGTATTTCACACACACTGGCTCCATCTGTTTAACAGTCCTGTGAAATCACAGCTGGGGAAACCCAGGTCCCCAGAGGCTGAGTACCCTGCCCAACCCACCCAGCTAGGAAGCAGCCACTCTGGGACTTGAACCCATACCATGTGACTCAGAAGCCCACGCCCTAACCTCCAGGCCCTAACCGCCAGGCTGTGCTGCCTTTGTCTGAAAGTCTGTTTCCCACCTAAAGACCAGAGACCAGGAGGGAGTCACAATCCCCAGCTTCTTCCAGGATCCTGTTACCACCAGGCTGAGCCTTTAGCCTCTATTGAAAAGCTTATGGCGATCCTCGCCACGTGTTCCTCTCATGGTTTCCACAGGAAGTGCATAACACACACCAATCTTAAGAACGCAATTTGATGATCTTTCATTTACATACACACCGTGTTAACCCCTTCAGATCAAAATATGAGCTATTTCCAGCTCCCAGCATCCTCCCCTATACCATTCCCCATTCACTATCTTTGTGCCCCACGGGCAATGGCGATTCAGACTTTCCCCACCTGGATTAGCTTTTCCTTTCCAGAATTTTACCGGGAACGGAAGAATGTAGTGTGCATTCTTTTGTGTCTGGCCTTATATTCTTCAAATTAAAAAGCACACACATAATGAGAACATAGCCAATGACTGTGGGAGAAAGGAGGTTACAGCTTCTCTCTCTAGCAAGCAACCCTTGGATGGTTTCTATTTTGGCTAGCAGACCAACAAAGAGGAGGTGGACAGGGTTGAACACTGGAGTTTGGAACTGCATGAGTTGACCCTGGAAAACCAGTGAACCACAGGGGGCAAAGGAGTTGCCCCACCTGTCTGGAGAGGGTACTGCAGAGTCAGGACGCCAGGCAGGTCACTCCTACTGCTCCGGGCGGGGTCCAGAGAAGGCCAGCATTTATTAGGCTTTAAACAGCTCAGATCCGGTGCCTCCAACTCCAGTCCCTGAGGCGCCCAGGACCGCCACCTGCCCTCCCAGCTGGGCCTTTGCTGCTCCTCCCCCGGGTGCTGACAACATCCCCAAAGACCACCGCGAATCGCCGCCCTACCTGTGCACTGTTGGATGAACTGCTGGTACTCCGCTCCCTGCTCCCCGGGAACGATGGTGGAGCCGTCATATTTAAAAGTCACCCTTTGGGTTGGGAGAAGAAAAAAACACACATCAGCGCTGGTAGTCGCATGGTGCAGCGCTTCCCGCAGGCCAATTTAAGAGATGCTCTGGCTAAGGAGCCAGCGCCGGCTTCCCACGCTGTCCCGGAATAAGGATGCAGAAGACAGCAAGGGATGACCCTTAATCCGTCCCGTTCGTAAACCAGCTCGATGTACCAGGCTCCTCGACAGCTCGGGGAGCGGGGCTTGGAGATCAATGAAAAGTTCCTCACCAGATGACTGCAGAGCCGTCGTCGCGCACCAGGTTATACGCCGCCCTGCAAGCCTCCTTGTCGATCTTGGTGGCCATCGCAGCGAGGTCACTGCCCGGAGCGACCGAGCGCGCCCCGGGCTGGCAGCAGGGATTGGAGCGCGGCGTGGACGCGCCGAGGGCGGGCTGGAGCGAGAGCGGCAGCGACCGCGACAACAGCGCTGTGCCTGCAAGCTCCGAGCCCTGAGGCTGCACCGACTGCGGACTCCGAGCGCGCTGAGATCCCAAGCCGCGGTCGCCCCGCCCCTCCGTCGCCATTGGTCACGAGGGCGGCGTTTCTCCCCACCCCCCATCTCCAATGGTCTTCTGACCGAGGGGCGGGGCGTCTCCAGTCTTCAGTGGCCAATCCCAGCCAGGGTGGGTGGTGCAACACCGCGGCGGGGCGGGAGAAGGGGCCTTTCGGTTGCCAGGCCTCCCGCTCGCGCTCCCCTCGGCGCTGCACTCGCAGCCCTTCCCCTCTCCTTCCTCCCCTCCACTGTCTTCCTCTCCTCCCAACTGCTCCTGGATGCTCCCTCTCCCTCAACTCCCTTTTCCTCCCCATTTTGTACTCCCCAACCACTGCCTCCCCCTTCACTCTTCTCTACTCCCTCCTGCTTTCTCTCTTCTTATTCCCTCTCCTCCCGCCCCATTTGCTTCCCCTCCCCTTCTTCCTCCCTTCTTTTCTCCCCTGGTTCTCTTCTTCCCTTATTCTCCCCTCCTCCTCTCCTCGCTTATCCCACCCCTAAGCCCCTTCTCCCCCGCTCTACTTCCTCCTCCCCAAGCTCTCTTCTCCCTTTCCTTTCCCCCTCCCCCACCTCCCCCTCCTCCCCCTTCCGCCTCCTTGGTTGGCCTGCCTCCTCCTCCCCCTCACTCCTCCTCCCTCTTTCTCTCCACCCCCGCTCCCAAGGCTCCAGGGCCACAGAGCTCCCCTGGGGACCTCCAAGTGGATGACATAATGCAGCGAACCAGAGGAGACAGGCTGGCCAATGCCCCCACCCCAGTATTTGGTTGTGTGGATTCTGGGTGGGGAGGAGTTGCAAAGAATTAAGCGTTTTAAATAGGAGGGGGTAGAAAGTGGACTGCTTCCTAAGTGCTGGTGGATCACTGTTTACTTTGTATTCTGGTTATTTGCATTCATGTCTGACCTCCCCCTCTGGAGCAGAGCTGACTCATTCTGTCTTCCTGGCTCCTTCCTTGACTCATTCATTCACTCCCTCATCCAGCCATTTGTGAAGACCTGTCACAGTGTACAGGCAGGTGAAAGCCTGACCTGCAGACCAGGACCTTCAGTCACATCCTGCTGAGCCACTCTCCAGCTCAGGCCACTGGATACTTGCCCAGAGTGGGAAGAAGAGCAGGAGCCACTGTTGCTGGTGTGTCTTAATTTTTAGCTGAAATGACAGGTAAAACACATAGGAGAATTTCAAAGATATCATTTTTTTGTTAGTTACTAAGTAATTACATTAAATCCCAAACAGAAACCCAGAAGGTTAGGACAACATGCAATTAATGTTAGCCGTGGGACTAGGGGTGTAGCTCAATATTAGAACACTTCCATGGCATGTGCACAGCCCAGGGTTGACTCCCCAGCACTGCAAGAAGAGACAGAGGGAGGTAAAGACAGAAGAGAAATGTTCACCACATAAATCACAGTACTCTAGTCTTCTGGACATATTATAGAGAGATCCACCTAAAAAGGAGACGGGTACAAGATATGACCAGGCGGATCAAACAACTCTCAAACACGTGAAAAGATGTCCAAGCGCATCCTTAGCAAGACAAATGCAAAGTAAGTGAAACTGAAGTCAATTCTAGGAATGGGGTGCAGCTCAGTGGAAGAGCACTTGCCTTCCATATGCAAGGCCCTGGGTTGTTCCATCCCCAGTTTAATAATAATAATAATAATAATAATAATGGTAATAGTGGGGCACACTATTGCCTATAATCCCAGCAACTCTGGAGGCTGAAGCAGGAGGATCACAAGTTCAAGACCAGCCTCAGCAACTTAGCAAGGCTCTGAGAAATTTAGTGAGACCCTGTCTCAAATTCAAATATAAAAACAGGCTGGGTATGTGGTTCAGTGGTTAGCGCCCCTGGGTTCAATCCTTTTAGTAATAATAATAATAATATAAACAATAATAATAATTCTAAGGGATAGAATACTAATAATTCTAAAGTCTGACAAGTCTCATTGGCAGGAGGGGCTGTGAAGACCCAGGCTCCTCCCACACACTGCTGGTGAGACCTTGAGCTGACGTGCCCTGTGGAGGCCATTTGGCAATATCTGGCAGATTTTCAGATCAATATGGCCTCAACCAATCATTTTGCCCTTGAGGGTCAGTAGTCCCCATCCCTGGCTGGACACTGGGATCACCAGGATGCTCTTGTTCCGTGGTCAGAGATTCTGATGATGGGTATGGGGCAGGCCCTGGGTGGTGCGACTTCTGAAAACCCATGGGTGATTCTCATGCCTACTTGGAATTGAGAATCACCACTATAGATAGCTTGGCATGCATGCAAAATATATTCAAGGTTTTCTTATCGCTTTATTTCTAATAGCAGAAAGATTAGGAATAACCCAAATGCCCATCAATAAGGGATGGGTGAATGGATAATAACACTGGTACAACACGGAGGACTAGGCAGCTATAAAAGAAAGAAAAACAACGACGCTTTCTGTATGTGGAATGTTCTACAAGATCTCATGAACAAACAATGCCAGGTACAGAACACTGTGTTCAGAACAATGCTATTTTGAGTTAAAATGGAGCGAAGGTAAATAGATATTTGTACCTGTTTACATGTGCATTAAACCCTTTAGAAGGGCACTCAAGAGAAAAGTCACAGCAGTGCCTGCGTGGAGGAGGTAAAAAAAAAAAAAAAAGGCCCTGAGAGGAGCAGGAATGTTACTATTTATTTTTATTTATTTTATTTAGAACCTTGTGGATGTACTACGTATTCAGAATATTGAATTGCCACCAAAGAAAAGAAAAAAATGGCTCTCATCATGATTTGCCGCCGTCCCTGAAGGAGTCCCCAGAACGGTGGACCACTGGGAAGCTCCCACCCCACCTTCAATTGTTCTTTCTGCTCGTTGTTGCGGGAGCCCTCTGCTGGACTGAAGATGTAAAAATATTGGTTTTTTTGTTTGGTGGGGATGTTTTTGGTGCTGGAAATGGAACCTAGAGGTCCTTTGTCACTGAGCCACATCTTCAGTACTTTTATTTTTATTTTTTGAGACAGGGTCTCTCTGAGTTCCTTGGGGCCTCGCTAAGTTACTGAGGCTGGCTTTGAACTTGTGATCCTCCTGCCTCAGCCTCCTGAGTTGCTGGGGATTACAGGTGTTCAAGCGTGCACCACCACACCTGGCAAAAGCTTTGATTTTATAGGGAACCCTGATTTTGAGCCCCGTGGTGTCAATTTTCCCAGCTAAGGCAGAAGAGAAAGAGAAGAGGGAGAGAGAAAAGGAGGGAGGGAAGGGGGAGAGAAAGGGAGAAAAGAAGGATGTTATGAAGGACCACATAGCAGCAGCATACACTGCGGTTAGGTGCTGTGATGCGTGCCTGTAACCCCAGCTACTGGAGAGACAGAGGCAGGAGGATCGTAAGTTCAAGGCCAGCCAGGACAAATTGACATGACCCTGCTTCAAAATATACAATGAAAGGTCTAGGGGTATAGCTCAGAGGTAGAGCACTTACTTAACACACGAGGCCCTGGATCCAATTCCATGTACCTAAAGTAAATAAACAAATAAAGTTCATGGGCTTCTAATTTGTCTGTGGATTCATTCTTTCACCGATGTATTCCTGGCATTGGGGCGATGATGGTTCATGGTGACTCATGGCTCACTCCCTGTAGGGACAGGCATGTCATATAAGTGAGCCAAGCACACAGCATGTAGGAAAGATTTTCCCTGAAAAAGGTGGCCCTCTCTGTTCTGCCTAGCTCTGGGGCTCAGTTCCCCTTCAGCGCAGTTTCCCCACCGGAAGGGGGACACTGACTCAGTTCCTCCGAAGTTGCCATGCACAATAGTGCCAAGCCTTCCAGTTGTTTAAGAAACACAAAACAGCTGGATCTCTTAAACTTTGCCAATGAAAACGTGACCTGTAAGAGCGGACTGCAAGCAAACTTGAACCAGACAAGCATCCTTCAACCATTGTGCGACTCGCAATCTAGCGTGGGAGACAGGTGCATACTTCTGTGTGCGTACTACTGGTTATCTGTATCAGAAAAGTCTTCTAATAGGCTGAGCAATAGAGGGAAAGCTAAGGCCAGTGACTAAAAACTCCAGGTCAAGGTGGAATTCAGGCATGGTTTAATCAAGGCTTTGGCTCAATAGTTCTGCACCCCTCTCCTTCACCCTCCTTAGTGGATCAGTTTCATCTTCAATCAAATTCTGCTGCTCTGCCTGGCATACCTGACCCCCATGTCTGTGTGGCTGACTTCTCATTCTCAAACACTACCCCCTCAGAGAGACCTTTTCCCAGCATCCCTGTGTGCACAAGAGCCCCTCTGTGATTCTCCACCTCACTGCAACATAATCTTTTGTTTCCCAGAGCACTCACTGATCACCGCCTGCAATAACCTTCATGCTCACGTCTTGACTCCTGGAAGAAGGTCAGGTCCATGGAGGCAAGGACGGTGTCATCTGGATCACCCTTGTATGCCCAACTCTGTGAGCCTCACCAAGCTGGGACGGACATATGATTCTGTGCTGTTGAACCGATGGATGCAGTGTGAGGAAGAAGAGTCAAGGAAGGTGCTGGAAAAGTATAGGCATGAGTCAATGACAGAGTCCAGAAATAAATTCTTGCATTTACGGTCGACGAACCTGCCAAGACAGCTCAACGGACAGGAGTCGTCTTCCACAAATGTCGACAAGAAAGAGGAACGTCGTGTGCAAAAGAAGGATGTCAGACCCCACCTCACGCCACGCACAAAAGGTGACTCTAAGTGCATAGCAGACGTGGATGTGGGGCTGCTGTTCTGTAAAAAAGCCACTGTAGATCTTCCAGCTGTGCACTAAGAAATGACTTAATACAACACAGAACGCTGAAGTGAAGGAAGAAGGACGCTGAGCTGTGTGACTCCAAGGACACCATCAAGAAAAAGAAAAGGCCACTCAAACAAGGAACAGAGTGGGCAGGTGGTCCGACCAGGGTCTGCTGCCCGCAACACACAGCTCAACAGCGAGACGTCAGGCAAGCCTGTTGAAACACGTCCGAGAGAGCCGATGAGCCGTTTCTCCAAAGAGATACAAACGGCCGATAAACACAGAGAGACTCAGCAGCATAGGTCACTGGGGATGTGCGAATCAAAATCATTAGGAGATACCACCTCGCAGCCACCATTGACGGGACGGGATGCACGTTGGGGTGGGTGGAGGCACTGGGAACCCCAGGTACTGCTGGCAGGAATATAAACAGTGTGGCTACTAGGAAACAGCCTGGCGGGTGCGGCTGTAGCTCAGGGGCACCACACTGGCCCAGCTTGTGCAGGGCCCTGGGTTCAACCCAGTACCCTTCCCCTCATCCCCACCCCACCCCCCCAAAAAAAGAAAAGAAAAAGGAAAGAGTAGGGAACAATGGTGCACACCTGTCATCCCAGTGACTTGGGAGGCTGAGACAGGAGGATCGCAAGTTCAAAGCCAGCCTCAGAAACTTAGCAAGACCCTAAACAACTTATTAAGGCCTGTCTCAAAATAAAAAGAGCAGGAGGTATAGTTCAGTGGTTAAGCACCCCTGGACTCAATCCCTGATTCCCCCCCAAAAAAATAAGAAGGAAAGAAAAAGAAAAAAGACGCACGGTTCCTCAAAATATTAAGCGTAGAGTTATCATATGCCTGCTGCTTCCACCCCTAGGTGTATCCCCAAGAGAAATGGAAACATGCACAGGAAAACTTGCTTATACACATTCACAGCAGTCCTGTTCAGAGGAGCCTGAGGGGGAAGCGCTAAGCATCCAGCAGTGGGCTAAGCCAAACGTGACATGTGACACAGCCACACAAGGAAATGTTAGTGGGCCATAAAGGCAGAGGCTCAGATCCATCTATGGTGCCATGGACCTTGAAAACCTGACACTGGACACAGGGAGACATACGGTGTGTGTCTGCTGACCTGAAACGCCCAGAACCGGCGAGTCTGCAGAGGCAGGAGGCAGGTTGGCAGTTGCCCCCCACCAGGGGGACAGGAGTGGAGTTTCTCTCGGGATTAGATAGTGACGCTGGTTGCCCAACTCTGAAAATATGCTGAATCCTACACTTAGAAATGAATGTTCAAAAAAAATTTTTTTTAAAGAAAGAGGGGACAGGGAGAGAGAGAGAGAGAATCAATTTTTATTTAGTTTTTCACATCTTTTGTTGCTCTGAGACTTCGTTGTGTACGTGGTGCTGGGGTTTGAGCTCACATACTTGCGCATGTCAGGCAAGCACCATAACCACTGAACCACCGCTCCAGCCCCGAACGTTCAAACTTTTAAAAAGAGAGAGAGTCAAGGAAAGCTCCCAGGTTTGGGGCCTGAGCATCTGGATGAGTGACAGAGGGACAAGGTGGTGGATGGACCAGGTGGCATTTGAGCTGCTCCTAGAACCTGGAAATGGATGGGTCCTGCAGACCCACAGGTTGAGACCCAGGAGAGATTTCGCCCAAGGACAGAATTGGAAGCCAGGCTCTGCAGTGGGGACCTGGCTGTGGAGGATCTGAGATGGCCACGGGTGGGGGATGCTCAGGTGGAGGAGGAAGGACTGGGATGGAGCTCCAAGGAAGCTATCGATCGGCTAAGGGCAGAAAGGGAGAGGGAGGAGGGAGCCCAGGAGGGCGGAGCTGTTGTGAGAACAGCCCAGGATGCTGTGCTGCCATCCAGGCCCCAGGTAATGGTTGGAGGTGGGGTCTCTAAGAGGTGAGTAAGCCACTGTGGATGAGCCCGGCTGGCAGGACTGGGCTCATTCTCTGGGACAGGCTTAGTTCTCACCAGGACGGCCTTAATGACGCTGCCCCTTAGCGTCCACCTCCTCCCGGCATCCCCTCTGCTTTCCACCGGGAGCTGCAGCAGCACCAGGCCCTCGCAGAAACTGAGCGGGTGCCAACCCTGCTCTCGGACTTCCCAGCCTCCCAGAACGGAGAGCCCAAGTTGACGACTTTCCTTCGTAAATCACTCAGTGTCGGGTATTTGTTGTTATAGCAACAAAAAGTAGACAAGACAGGTGGCATTTCAGGCAGGGGGAAGTGATCAGCATTGGTCTCGATGGACCCAGGCCTGCCAGGGTAGGGCGGGGAGGAGGAGGGGCTGGCGAGCAGCAGGCGATGTAAGACAGTGCCTAAAGAAATCCTGGGTGTGCGAGAGAGCGACGCTGGGGATCGAACCCGGGGCCTTGCCGATGCTGAGCACTTTGTACGACAGAACTGTACCTCCAGGCTCCCCAAACGTTTAAGTCCGCTATTGACCAGAGCAGTGACGGAGCCTGGAAGCCTAGTTCCCGCGAGCACGAGCTCAGTTACCTGCTCTTGTCTCTTGAGCCCCACAACCACCCCTGCTGGCGAGGCGTACCACACATTATGAAGAGCAACGACCACACGTTAACATGCCGCGGGTGTCAGGGAGTAACTGTTGGGCAGCACTGATGCTGAGGTCCCCCTAGGCATCACCACTATGTGCAGCTCTGTGCCAAACGCCTCTCATCAGCTGAGGAGGCCCTGGGCCCTGCCACACAGACCAGGCAACCGAGGCGCGTGGAGGGGAAGCCGCCTCCCAGGTGGGGCACCTTGGAGACGGCATTTGAACCCAGGCCATTCCACCTGGAGGTGTGGCCTCTATGCCCGTGGCAGAGTTTCTGATGTTGCCCAGGCAGCTCACTGCGTGTGCTCTGGGACAACCCGCACCACCCTTCAGAAGGCATTGCAAAACTCTTGCAGTTGATGTGCGGCTTCCTGTGTTTTCCTTGCAGCTTCAAATTAAAAACAAAACAAACAAAATCCCAGCTCAACTATAAATAGTGATGGATCGGAACCTAACCCTCAAAGTTGCTTTCTCAGCAAGGTGTGCGTCGGAGTGGGTATTTATAGACAACGCTGTTTGTGGAGTCAGAGCTGATCTGGGAGAAGAGGCTCCTTGAACGTCTGAAGGAGGAAGCTGTGGGCCGGGTAGACTCAGGGGACAGCATGACCTGGGATCTGGATGCCAGTGAGTGGGCCTTGTGGCCGCGTGGGCAGCGTGATGGGATGGTCAGGGTCAGGCAAGCGCTCACCCCAACCCTGGCTCTGCTCTGCCCTTCCTGAGCCTCAGCTTCCTCTTCTCTGAAATGGGGTATCCACAGAGAATGTGTTCAGGGTCACATGTGGAGACTGTGTGACAGTTTGTAGGGGCAGCTGGCTTATTAAGCGCCTAAGCTCCCCAATCTGTACATCTGTGCACTGAAACTGCACTGCTGGAAGTAGCGACCGCGCAAGACTGCGCCCTGGAGACAGTCGCCAGCGATGTGATGTGCGTTCAGTGCAGCAAAGTGGGAAGAGCCTGCGCGGGATCCTGGCCACACCAGGGTCAGGACTGCTGAGAAGCACCGCAGCTTGAGGAAACCTGCCCTGGCGTCAGCCACAGCGCGGAAATGAGCCACCAGTGCTGGGCTGAAGGGACCACTACAGTCCCGGGACTGGGTCACCGGCGGAAAGCTTGGACACTGCAGTGTGGCTGCCGCAGGTCTGCTCCAGAGACCTTTCCTTTCCTCCCAGCCACAAGAGGCCACCTGCATCTCCCCAATGGCCAGACTCTGCAAGAAGACATTGACTGGGGAGCCTGGAAAACGCAGCATGCAGGGGCCAGGCCTTTCTCCCCACTACGCCCTCCCCAGCCCAGCCCCAGGGATTCAGAGCAAACACAGCAAGAGGAGGGATAGATCGAGTAGGATCCAGAGATGGACTCTCACCCAGAACCAGAGAAGTAAATTATGCTGTTCCTTGAAAACTGGGAGCTTCAAGGAGGGCCCCCCAGCCCCAAGGAATCTAGGAGGGAACAGGAAGCCAGGGCCAGCCCCACTCAGGACAGAGGCTTCACACCTCTCTTGGAATGCAACTTTCTCTCCATTCTAAAGGGCATCTCTAGCAGCAGGTGGTGGTCTTACAGGGACCTCCACAGGTATGGGGAGATGGTGTTGCACTCAATATAAAGGAGTTCTTTCCAGGGCTGGAGTGGTGGCTCAATGGTTACGGCCCTTGCCTGGCATGCGCAAGTACACTAGTCCAAACCCCAGCACCATGCACACAACGAAGCCTTGGAGCAACAAAAGCCATGTGAAAAACTAAGTAAAATGTATTCTCTCTCTCTGTCTCACTGTCCTCTCTTTAAAAAGAAGAAGGAGGAGGAGGAGGGGAAGGAGGAGGAGGAGAGGAAGGAGGAG